>JAMYHX010000061.1:0-127730 GCA_025529335.1 Rhizopus sp. PT2906
TCAGTTGTATAGAGATCAGTGTCATAAGAAACACCTGTTAAACTTGCATGTTTTTCATTATTAAGAACTGCTTGACTGATATCTTCTTCAGTAATTAGTTTACGCTTTGCTTGAGCAGCCTTAATTTCTTTCTCAACATCTATTAAGATATTTAATATAGATTCTTATATATTCCTATACTTTTTACCATCAGCCATTTTATTTTATTTTTTAATCAACAAGATAAAGAAGCTTTTTTTTTAAATCTCTCTCTCGCTCTCTTTGCTGTGTCTGCGCCTCTCTTAAAAAAAAGTGACGTAGTCATTTTCTATTTCAAAATCCGATATTCACGGCTGTTATGGAGGGGGTGTTAAAATTTTACCTTTTAGAACCCTTCAGAGGAGGCAGCCTTACAATTCTTTAAATTTAACCCCACTCTTTACCATCAATGACTGCATCTAAAGATTGTCTCTTAGACTCAGGAAAGACAGCTGGTATTTCCGCTGGTCTCGGTCTCCTTGTCTCTGCCATGCAAAATACTGTCGAGAAACATCATTCAGGCGCCAAAGGTGTCTTTACCAGAACTGGTGGAACAATTGCAATTTTCGGTAAATCAGTGTAAATGAATGTCATTGACGCAAGACACGATTTGCTAAATACAATAATAATAGCCGCTATGGGAGGTATTTTCACTCTTGGTGAATGTGTAGCTAAAGATATTCGCAAAGAGGATGATGCTTTAAATGCAGCAATTGGTGGATGTGCAGCTGGTTTCTTGGCTGGTGTTAGAAGTAAGTAAGATAATATGAGGGAAATGCTTATATTCTAAACGTTGTACTTGTGATTAGCTCATTCATTTGGTAAAATGGCTCTTGGATGTGCCGCCATCGGTGGTTCCATGTATGCTTTTGAAAGCACAGGAGGATTGAAGGGACAATTTGCTGATAAGAATAGACAAGAAAAAAAGGAATATGAAAAGGCCTTTTTCAAGGAAACATAAAAAGTGTATTGTACGTCGCGAATGTAGTTTATTAATAAATAAGGTGTTTTGCTCTTTTTTTTTTCTTTTTTCTCTTTATTCTGTGACATGCTGCAAGTAACCGGCTTTGATGAGTGATTCTACGTCAGTTCGACGTACATGTAACTGATTGCCCTTGACAAGGTTCAATATACCATATTCAGTTGTGATCTCACCAGCATCGCGAATGACACGAACTTGAATGAATAAATCCTTGGGAGGATCAAGTCCAACACCACCATTACCTCCCAAGTCAATGTCTAAAAAGTGCTGTTTGTATGCATTCACTAGTTCTACGTAACCTTCCAAGAATTGATGTTCTCCTGGACCTAAACTTGCTCTAATTTCCTTTTGATGTTCAGACTGTAAACCAACATTCCAGTAAATCTCTTTAAGCTTATTGATGCGTTGACGATGATATGCAAATAGTACGCGCTTGTTTCTTTTTGTAGCTAAATGATAAAGCATGACTTGTGATATTTTACTAGGATCTCTTGTGATGTTTGGATCCATACTAGCCTTCATATTCTCGACAGTTGTTTTTGCTTTATTATGGAATAAACGGTTTTCTCTACATAATGTCTGAACAAGGTCATCATTGTAAGGTGTAACTAATAAGTCTGATGTACGCTTGGCTTCCTTTGCGAGTTTATATGCTGCTTCACCCAGTGCTGACATGTAGTTTTATTTATTTACATTAAGTAACAGCCTCACGCACAGGAACTCTCACCCCGTTTTTATACGTCGCCAGGAGCGCGCGCCTGTTTAATTTCACAAAATTTTCACGCGTCATGATTTCACGCACTCAAACTATGGCTGTACTACTATAATTATTCATGTTTATTGCTTTAAGGGATTAATATAGTATCGTTTGCTTGAATGGTAGATGTATCAAGCAAATGTAACACATTCTTTTTGGAAAGATAAGAGTGAATGGATGTGCGCTTACTTCTTTGGAACAAGACATAAAGAGATTGAATGGCCACAATAGCTGCATCTTTGTGTGTATCCCAGGCATCAACGGCATCATTACAGAGAATATCCAGCACTCTTTCTTGTGTTTCGTTGTCGATGGTTTCAAGTAATTGCAAGTTACCAGGTGAATAGTTAGACAGGTCAATGTACTGCAAGAAAATGACCAAGGCGATATACAAATTGCTACGAATATCAATCGTAATAACACGCTTGCAAATGAATTGAATGATGCCATAGAATGTTTGTCGAAGCCTTTCGTTTGGTAAACCAAGATAGGTTGATGATTTATCATCGTCTGCTTTTAGTCTTGTCAATAGGACGACAATAAGCTCGCTCATATTTCGTAAAATAACTCTTTCTTGATAACTCTCTTCTTCTAGCTTATTCCATATGGTCGAGAGTAAATCATAGGCAATCTTTTCTCGAACAGGACGAGAGAGTGAATCAAAACAGTCGAGTAAGCTAACCTCAACTAGTTGCTTCCATGCTTGGAGGCAATGTAAGCGGCTTGATTTGATTTGACGACTTCTATTTTCAGCCATTAAAGTCTGCAAGATATTACCCATTTCCTCTTCTACTGCTATAATCTCTTGTTCAGGTATAGTGCCTCTGCTGAGCATTTCCTTCTGAGTCTGTCTAAGATATTTATAAATGCCACGGATATCAAAGAGTTTACAATGACTGGTCGTGTCATCCGTTTCATAGTCCTTTGGCTTAAAGTCTTTAAAGTAGTTTTTGGTGATATCTACAGAGGCAGGCCCCAGGTTATGATCTTGCCAATAAAACTCGAGTGAACTCGTAATCTCTAGCAGGTTCCAGTGCGGCTGTTGATAATCACCAGACATTTGAATGTGTAGTGAACCGAATCGATCACTCAAACTGTTTGTGACATCCAGTGAGCTATAGGTATCATGGCCATAGAGTGACTCCAATAGAGATGCAGTACCTGTCGTCTTACGAACATGAAGTTCTAATGCCAGAAGTTTGAGGAGCCATGCACGTTGGTTAAGCATGGATTTTAAAGTAAAGAAATCTGTTTGAACTCCATTTCCTGCTGCGTACTTGATAGTGCCCGCAAAGTGTGGCTCAATAGCAATCAGACTAGTATCAATTCTAGGTACAATAAACCGAAGTTGATTAACCAAAAGATCATCTCCATTAGCTCTTATATAGTGTAGAGTAGCAGTTGATGTTGATTCTCTAGAGCAAAGCTGATGGAGTAAATGGTAGCATTTTTCGGCGACTAATGGATGAACTTCTACAGAATTCTGACCTTGATTCAAAGAATTGGATTGCTGTGAATTGTAAGTTCGTAGTATGTTTAATATAGAAAACAAGCAGCTCAGTCTAGTATCTTGATCATATGAAGTAAGGATAGACTTTTGTTGTGAGCCCTTTTCAACAATCTCCTGAACATCGTAACCAAGCAAGAACTCGGACAAAGTGGGTGACGGCTGATCTTTATGAAGAGAAGATATAAGCATATCCAAAATAGCAATACGTATGGAAGGATACTGATGTGTCACTCCAAGAATATCTTCATCTTCATTGCTATAATCGTAACCAAGTGTTTTTTCAGCACGCCAGAATGGAATTGTATTGATATCATAATTATAATTGTCATAGCTTATGTTCTCCATACTTTCAACATCCAAACGTTCACTAATGCCCAATATGATCGAAGCTGCTTCATGACTTGAAGATAAAATACCAGGTAGCTGCTGACCAATACCGCCCATCGGTAGGTTAACATAATTAGGGAATTGCACCTTGTCAGGGTTTGCATTGGGTTGTAAAGCAAGAGCGCGTAAAATGTTGGTGCTTAGAATAGATATTTCTTCGCTTTCATCAGAGACCAGAAGTGCTATTTGTGTAATGATTTGAGTGTTAAATAGCATCGTTTTTCCCACAGAAGTCAAGTTGGTTGTCACTTGTGGAAAGACATAGTTGCCAAGTTTAAGTTCCCCTGCAGGTAACTTTTCTGAACACATGTTGAGCTGAGGTAGTAGCACACTAACAAATGCATTTTGTATTGACATGGCTTTATGTATGATACGAAGGCATCGAGTAAGCGATGTTCTAAAGTAATGATTTCTCTTGGTCCTTGGTCCTTGTACTTCGGTCGTTCTGTTCCCATTCAAGCAGATGATCCTGTATAATTCATTAACCAGCGAGCCACCGGATAGAATGCGCACCATAACGTCAAATCCTGGATGTGTGATGTAAGCAATCAAAGCCTCTCGAGCTCCTCCTGATTGAAATGGCTTTGACTGTGGAGTGCTTGAGTCTCCCAGGATACTCATGTAGTCTTCGTTGCCAACAGTCAAGCCAGAAGATTGACTTATCAATCGATTGATATGGTCACAAAGTGGTTCTAAATCAAATGACATGATGCTGTTTTCTACTACTTTCAAGCAAGCGTCGGTCAACTGCCATTTGTTATTGGGATTTGTAAACTGCAAATTGTTGAGACTCAAGAATATGTGATCGATAACCAGAGAAAGGTATGGTGCAGCTCCAGGTGAGCGATGTTCGCTTCCTAAGCAAGGTGGAATAGAGGGCTCAGCCATGGAATAGCCTGAGATAAGAGCGTCCTTTTCGCTTTGTTTATGAATAAGAGAGGCCATCAGTTTGAGAATGCTAAGAGTTCTTGTGTATGACATGCTATTTTTCTCTGAATCAAACTCGATTAAGAAGCCGGATGACTGATCAGGAAGTAAGTAGCGAGTCACAGGAGTTGAAAATGTGTTATTCGCAACAGGAGCGGGTTCCGGAGCATTCAAGCTTGCTAAGCTACCAAGAAATGTTTCGGTTGCTGTAGTGCTAGGAGGAGTAACCGTAGGAGCAGCTATCATTCTCTTGTCTGATAAAATAAGATCAGATACCTCCAATGTGTTCCACACCTCAAGTGAGATCCGTCTTCCAATTCCGTTGATGCCACCACCCCAAGAGGAACAGAAGGCTGCCAAAAGGTTATAGAGTCGTGCACGTAAATCTACGGATGTTGGGCAACTGATCATTCTCACAATAGATTCGTGTGGTCTAAGCAGACGGTCTTCCCAAATGGCAATTCTTGCTGTCGAAGAGTACTGTACCACTTGCTGACAGAGATGCAATAATGAGCATAGGACCTGTTCTTCTGTCTCAGGGATCGAAGGACATTCTTCGCCAGGGAGAGTATTGTATATCTCTGCGGCATAAAACTGAAGGGTGGCAAACAGTTTTCCCCAGGAAAATAAATGACTATTGCCGATATCTGCCTGACTAGTCCCCATAGACAAGACTTCATATGCGTAGGAAGCGCATTCATCGCCGGTAGCAATTGACGCCAAAAAGTCAAAGGCAGCACGAACTGTGCCAACAACTTTCAAATCAAATAGCCATTTCACAAAGGCAAATAGCCCATGCTCTCGCTTCCAATATCTGTTACCGGCGTTCAAATGGCCCCTGTAAATAGATGCAAGCAATGTCAAGAAAGCTTCCAGATTTTGCTTTTTGGCGCTATCTTTTACATAGTCGGTATGAGCGTCGTTTGAGTAGCCTACTTGATATATCGCATCCTCTTCTTCCGTTTTCAATTGGTGCAGCTGTGAGGATAATCTGAGGATGAAGAGTTCTGCAAAGTATTCAAGCTGGTGTACGACAATCGACTGAAATTCAGGTGCAATATCTGCGTAGAATTTAGAATAGTCGCTTGGATCAACAGTTAATCCGTCGATGACCATGGTTGATTCCCCATCTGAACTTTCCTTTACTTTATTCATATCCGGACTTGTTCCATTCTCTTGCTTAAAGTGTAGTAAATATTGATTCAAGAATCCAAAAGCATCCAACTCGATGCCTTTCTTTAATAATGACGTGGTGCTTTGTTCATCTAGCTTGAATGGGCTGCTGATCCCTAAGCTTCTTACTCTGGTATTGAATATAGACCACTGCAGTAATACAGCGCCCTTGACACCATCCACTTTCCATTCTTTACCAACAATAGCATCGTGCATCTTTTTCATTGACTCTTGGCTCTTCCAAAAACTTGTTCCATGACGTGATTGATCCTCCAGGTACTTTGGTGAAATAACAGTCAAGAGAGCAACCAAGAGATAAGGAGCAGTAGGATCTAGCAATGTAGTAGTTCGAACAGTGTCTATGAGTGATAACACATCTGCTTCCGACAGCCATAACAGAGATGCAATATGATATAAAACCTGTGCAAGCGATATTCTCTCTTCATTTAACTGACTGATTCTAAATGACAATGTGTCCTCACACAGTTTCACTTCTTGAGACACGCTATCCTTGTTGATCGTTTTTATCGCTGTATTCATATTTTGAAGAGATTTGAGAATTTTGCTGACAAAGGAATCCGCTTCTTTCAGATAAATGTCTACCATAAAATCGAGAAATATACAACGAATATGTTTGTCGATTTGATGATCGTTTATACTTTCTAAAATGGTATTCAAGATGGTCATAACGTAGTCCCGCTCTGTATGATACAAATAGATGGCGGTATCGACTGCTGGAGCAAAGGTTTTGTTGGTCCAACGCGTCCCTTCTAGTAATAATCTTGAAGATTCGTATTCGTCCAAGTTGAGATGATCTGAAAGGAATATTGCTTCCTTGGTGAATTCTTTGTTGATTTTGTATTCAATTGTGTTGATAATTGCCTTTCCTATATTAAATATTGGTTTAGCCATGACCACAATCTATCAAGCCATGTTTACCGCTTTCAATGGTGGATCTGTGTTGAGAATTCTTGGGTGGATCATCGAGTAGTTTAACCAACTTTGGCTTATATTCTTGTAAAATGTGTTCTAATCGTATAGCAGCCTGTGGGGGTATACGTCTTGCTTCGCAAACTCTGTTAAGGAGCTCACGTAGCTCGCCTGCTTCTGTCGGTTGCATTCTTTGCTGTATGCTCAGCTAAAAAAAAAAAAAGAAGGGTAAAAAAATTTAAAAGTAAACACGCGAAACTTCTTACGACAAGGCGGAGTCACAGAGTGTTTGATAAATTGTCAAAAGTTATTGTTGAAAAAAAAAAAAAAAAAAAAAAAAAAAAAAAAAAGGCTTCTTGATTAGCATTTCAACAGTTCATCAACACATTTCGCTCTTTTCTGTTTGCTATCATATGACTTTGACAAACTCAAAAGAACGACTAACAAATAAGACCTCAAGTTGTGTGATACAGCCTACGATATTGGAATACAATGGATCCATCTTTGAATATTCAGCTTATAAACCTACTATGAGGTTTTTAAGAGATTTTGATTCAATATTCCCACAATTAAGCTCACGTCAAAAGGCACAATTACTTGTTGTCCCGGTGATACAAAAATGTGAACATGACATGGTTGGTTTATCAAAAGAAGTCAATGACGAAAGAGATATAAAGCTTGAATTAGTAAAAAAGAAAGGGGGGGATATGATGACGATATGAAAATAACATGCTTTTTTTTTAGTTTATTAGTTGGGGCCGTCGTGTAGTTGATAGAATAAAATCTGTGGGCATGTGGGCAGATATGATGGACCCTGCTTCCGGATTTCCAGTAACTATAGTTATAGTAATCATAACAACCATAAAATAATCCTTCTTTTTATATAGATATTTAGTCATCCTGGATCAAGTCCTTATCCTGATGTACAAGGAACAGTTATGCTTGACTCAAGATTTGATGTACAAAATGTTGGATGTTGTCATATATTATTACATCCAAGCTGGGGCAGTCACATATACCCATCCACCTTATTTACAACAGCACCTGCAGATATATTAGAAAAGATATTGCTTGGTTTATAATCTATTAGCTCTTATGTCATTACTAGTATTTCTACTATACAAAAACCTAGTAAAAATCAAAGTTTTTGGATCAAGTAAAATCATCAGACACCTTCTTTACCTGTAACAATCTTTATCCCAGAAGGGAAACTGTGTTCATTACGGCGATTTTATACAACATTTAATTTCTTCTATACTTAGAAGGTCGACCTCTTCCATTCCAAATTGAAAGAGAAATAGAGAGCATATTCTTGCAAGCGTTGATATCTCGTTGCCATAATGTCTTGCAAGCTTTACAAACCAGGACACTACAGCCTTTCAATTCAGACATTCTTGCAAGAGGATCGTTGTTACAAGCATTGCAAACTTTGGAAGTTTTGTATTCATCAATTGTAACAGCGATGAGATCTCCAGCTGCTTCTCTTCTTTTTACCGCCCGCCAAAAAACGCCAGTGACACCACACCTGTTTCCCTTCAGCTTCATTGAGTTTTTGCCAAACATTCCTGCGCCAAAGACTATAAGGGGCACTTTCTCTCTTTCCATTTGGAACTTTGCGGGCTTCCACTTTTGGCTTCTTTAAAACAATAATTAGATAAAGCTTGAATATCAAAGCTAAAATTGATCAAACGGTAGTTTTCTTGTGAATGTTTTAAATTGTTGTCCCAAATTTCAACCAAAAACCTCGTTTTTTGACAAGATATGATTAGGACAATCTGGAGAGCGCGTTGATTTGTGGCTAGTTTGTTTACACCTAGTGCAAATAACCGATGAAGAGCTTGCTGCCGTCTTTTGTCTTTTGGCTTTTTGCTTTTCTTGCTTCACTCCTGAGCTTTGTTTTCTTTTTTTCACCGTTACCGGTAACGATAGTGGTGCCAGAATCATCAGAAAAGTTGGTGAACAATATGAAGCTAAGCATATTGTACCAACGAAGAAGTATGGTGACGGTGGAGTGATGATTTGGAGCTGTTTTCATGCCAATGGTTTTGGTCCTTTGATCTTGGTTGATGGCACAGTTGATCAAGACAAATATATCAATATTTTAGCTTAAAGTTTCCATATCTGGTTTGCATAACTCTTCAGCAAGAGAACAGAGACATCATATTCCAAGAGGATGGAGCTAGCTGTCATACTGGTAGCTATGCACGATGGTGGAAGGAAGCCCACCAGATCAGGGGCTTTGAGTACTGGCCTGCACAAAATCCTGATCTGAATCCGATAGAGCATGTTTGGGCCGCTTTGGGTAATCTTATCAAGGAAAGAAGAAGTGAGATAAAGAAACACTGAAAAGTTGAATGTCGTGTTGAGAGAAGAGTGGGAGAATATAAGCCCTGGATTGGCGGCATGTTTGGTCGGAAGCATGAAGGCTCGATGTGGGGTAGTAATTGAGGCAAAAGGAGGGCCAACAGAATATTGATTATTCTTTTTTATTTTATATTCATTAAATAAACATGTCAAAGCTTATTCTTTATAAACATGGAGTCTCCAAACACTGAAGGGGATGAGCAATGGCTTTCCAAACATTTGATATAAAATTTGCGGAAGGCTAATTTACATTTTCGTACAAAACCGAATTATGTGTGACCGTATATAGTTTAGTGATATTTTTAGCGATTGTAGTAATAATAAACTTTATTAAAATGCCGCAGTTCAAGTATATGAAGTGACTTGCCTGGCATGAACAAGACAATAAGACAGAAAGAAAATTTAAAGACAGAAAGAATTAGCATAACCAAAGGTTATCCACCTCGTAATGCTTTGGCAAAAACAGTCGGTACAATTGTTTTAAGAGTTTGATCGAGGGAAGAATCACGGGAAGATGGAGCAGGGGTAGATCAACTTATGGATGGAGGCTTTTCAACTTCCATGAAAGTCGCCGTATTCGGCCGTGGTTGTTTGAGAGGTGAGAGACGTGTAGGTGAAACAGAATCAGTTTCAGAATTGGAACTCGGTGGGGAGTGTTTAGGAACAGAGGGAACAGTGGATGCACAATGCTTGGTAGACTTGTTGGGTTTCTTGGCAGGTTTGGATTTGACAGAAGCAGTAGTTCGGATGACTAGTTGAGGACAGTGGGCGCGGATGTGACCATTTGAAAGACAGGTCCAACAGCGCAGGGCAGAACGAACAGGACAATCTGATCGAGAGTGATTAGGTTTATGGCAGTAGTTGCAATGGAGCGGTATAGACGGCCAGGCAGCATACATAACATTTTCATCATTCCATGATAAAGCATGGGTTAATTCAGGAAGATCATGATCAGCGGAAAATTGAAGAATGGCATAACTGGTGCCATCAAACCACTCATTGTTGAGAAAAATTCCCCCTTCCAAGACAATGCCATAAGGCGCAAGTAGATCAAAAATTCCTTGAGTGAGCAGATGTTCGGGCAGAAACGGGAGGTGTGACAGTTTCACACGGAGAAGGAGGTCACGAGACAAGAGGACAGAAAAACCATAGATTTTGAATGTCGAATGTAATGCCATTGTTGCAAAGGAATGCGCGAACCTCTTCAGACGTAAAGAAAATCTCGGCTAGGATTTTAGAACCTTCTTGACGAGTCTTTAACCCCAGGCTATTCTCTGTAGGTATGGTTTTACGAGCGGTCGACTTAAAATCAGCAGGTTTGGCTAGATGGTGAGAGATCAAAAAAGGCAGAACAAGGTGCGGTGCCTCTTCTCCAGATGGGAGTGGTGTGGATATCCTGAACATCTTGGCGAAATAGAGCATGCTTCTACCTTTGGGAGACAGATGCATAGGTTTTCCCTGGATCTGGAGGAATAGCGGGAAGAGCTATGTCATTATTATTGTGGCAAATTCATGCTGAAATTGGCTGTGTCGTTGTTTCAAAAAAGAAAAAAAGTAATTTCATGAAATATTACCTTTCTCTCTCTCTCTCTTTTTGTCTCTGTTTCTCTTTCTCTCTCAAGAACATAAAAGATGGATAGTTTGAATGTAAATGATACCACAGCTTCTAAGCGAAGGTCACACTCCAACACGGTCTCTGGCGCTCGACCACCTGCATTAGACATTAGTCTTGTTCGTCCACCGAATATTCGAAGAAACTCAGAGGGATCACCCAATGTACCGCCTATTCAGGTGTCAGAGCCAACACCTATTGAACCTTCTGTTAACGTTCAACATGATTTCTTTAAGGAAGGTGAAATAAGTCGGGCGTCTTCACCTAACCAAATGAGCAGTACTACAGATCATTCCCCGCAATCCGGACCCAAGGTCAATAACAGCTCAGCCATAAGTTTATTAGAGTCAGCTACAGCTCCCAAGAAAAAGTCTCGTTCGAGAGCATCGAGTCTGACGTCTAACCTGATAAACGAAATCAAGGAAAACCCGACTATTCAAAAAGTATCCACCACTTTGGCTCAAAAGATAAAGCCACGACAAAACTCAGATAACACAAACGGTGACAGAAGTTCGATTGATGGCGGCAATTCCTATACTGCTCCTAGCAGTGCCAGTACTTATGACTTGGCAAGTGTCAAGAGAAACCAGGATTTTCATTCCCTGTTTCGAAGTGTTCCTGAAGATGACTCTTTGATAGAAGGTAAAAAAAAAAAAAAGCCTATCTTTATGCTTATAATTCGTATTAACTTATACATATGCAATAGACTATGGTTGTGCCCTACAAAAAGAAATTTTACTGCAAGGTCGTATTTATGTCTCTGAGAATCATTTGTGCTTTAATGCAAATATATTTGGTTGGGTTACAAATGTAAATAAGCTTTACTTGATCCGTTACTTCGCTGTTGTCTTAATTGTTTATATTAGCTTGTCATCGCATTTGCTGACATCACAAATATTGAAAAGAAATCAACCGCTTATTTTATCCCAAATGCCATTCAGATATCAACAGAGAGTGCAAAAGTAACCATATAGAAAGTAGATCACACAATAGACTGACACATATTTCATTTAGTATTTCTTTGCTTCATTTCTTTCTAGAGACCAAGCATATGATCTCATGGTAGAAATATGGCATAACTGTAGACCAGATCTGTTTCCACCCAAAGAAGATGATATTGACGAGTGTGATGAAGAAGAAGAAAGTGAACCAGCAGAAGATGATGATTCGGATTACGATTCAGATACGTCATCACAGGGTGATGATATAGAACCAGAGGATACAAATAAGCAATGTATGTGATATATTATTTGATACAATCAAGCTAACTATTGCCTGAAATAGCTACAGTGCAAACGACAACAAAAGATGTAAACGGATCAGAAAGCAATACAAACCATCAAGATAGTCCCGAGACAGCTTCCTCAACAGCACAGTCAAATAAGGCTTCAGAAAAGACAGCCAAAGGAAGTCAAGTGTCAGTGAATGGTACTAAAAAGGCAAATGAGGAACCATCCAATCAGCTACACGAAAAGACAAAATGCGGCTGTCAGGAACACTATCCCAACACGGTGCTCGATATGACTTACCGTGGAAGTCTTGAAAAGATTTACAAAGCGTTATTCCATAGTGATTTCCTTGAAACGTTTCTAGTGGACAACCAAAAGAGTACAGGTAGAATAAACACTACAATTGCTGAAATAAAAATAATAATAACCATTATTATCAGAATTAAGCATGGGAGATTGGAAGCCAGGAGAGGGAGATGTCAAATCTGTTAGAGAGCTATCGTACATAAAGCCCTTGAATAACTCACTTGGTCCAAAGTCTACAAAATGCTATCTAACACAAGAGATCCTTCACGAAGATTTTGATAATTATGTCACTGCACTAATCACTACAAACACACCTGATGTGCCCTCTGGTAGCGCGTTTTGCTGTAAAACACGTACTTGCTTTACGTGGGCGGGAAAACAGAAAGTAAGAGTGATGGTCACAGTTGCTGTAGAGTTTTCAAAATCCTCTTGGTTAAAGTGTAAGTAGACATGTACAAGAATATTTCAAGCAATTGACCGTTTCTACAGCAACTATTGAAAAAGCAAGTATAGAAGGTCAACAAACGTACTACAAGGATCTTGACGCTGCCCTTCGTACATACTTTAAAGAGCATCCATCTGAATTTGGCGCATATGAAGAAAAGACAGAGCGAAAGAAAAGACAGAAGGGTAAGCGCCGAAGATCAGCAAAGGCAACTGTGCAACAAGAAGATAAAGATACAGTATCACGACCTGAAACAAAGGGATTCATGGGCAATTTGATTAGCCATATCACACGAGTCACTCAATCTGCCAGCGCTAGTCATTTCATGATCTTTTGTCTGGTTCTTATGGTTATTACCAACATGTTTATTGCTAGAAAAATGTCCTTTATAGAAAAACAACTCGATGAAATTTGTAACATTATACCACGTCATGGCAGAGCTTCGCAAAGTAACGAACAAGTATCCATGATGCAAAAGCAGAGCTATGACACAAAAGAACAACAAGAGCTCTGGGAATGGCTAAGTCGCTTAGATCCTGAAAAAACAGCCTCAGAGGAACCGATACTTTTGGCCACACATACATCGGAAGGAAAAGAGAACGAATGGGATGATGCTATATATTTATCAAAGTCAACTAAAGACAGATTGGATAAACACATATCTGAGATAAGCAATTTGATACATGAAGCAGAGAAAAACTTGAAAGTTGTTACGGAATCAGTTAATTTGCAGCGACAAAAGCTTGAAAAATGATAATAATAATAAAAAGAGCTTATATATATATATATATATAATATAGACTGTAATAGCTAAAGAATGAAATGTGCTGATTATTGCTGCTCCTTAAGTAGCAGAAAGAATGTACATCTTTTTCTCTGTCACACCTAACCAAAAACCCTTTAGCACATATTTCAAAAATAAATGAAAAAAAAAAAAAAAAAAAAAAACGATAAGGATAAAAAGCGAAGAGCCAGAAGAGAAGATAACTGATCAACAAACGCTGGAACACCGTATAGCATCAAGAGAATATCGTAGCTATAAGGACTCAGATAAAGACAAGTTTTTTATTTTATTTATATGAGTAGGGTTTGGGTTTACGTAAGGCTGCTGTGGAACTTAAGATACCGCTATCAACAGTTAAAAGATGGAAGAAGAAATTCGAAGATGGTGATGATATTTTTTTACAAGAAAAGAAGGAAGTAGTAGGCCGAGAGGCAGACCAGCCATTTTAAACGAAGAGCATCAGAAGCATCATATTGTGTTGATTGATGCAAACCCTTCTTTAGTCTTGGATCAAATGATGGAAAGGCTTACTTTCCAATTTGAGGGCCTTAAAGTTTCCAAGACTTTATGATTTTGTTAAGAAGAAGTATAACATCAGCGTAAAGTGTGTCTACTTCCATTCAGTTGAAAGAAATAACCTAGAGGAGATCAGAGGAAGAAAAGAATGGCACTATATCATCATGGATAATGCCCCCATTTATACCATCAGGATATTCAGAAATATACTGAGCAAAGAGGTTATGGTTGCATTTAACTTTCTCCACATTTTCCGGAGCTCAACCCTATTGAACAGCTTTGGTCAGTATACAAGAGTAAACTCAAAAGAGAGAAGCTTTTAAAGGAAGAAACATTGACATCCAGAATTGATGAGGCGTATAATAATATTTACATTAGCGATTTACAAGGTTTCTGCCAATATCCTGAATCAAGACTTCAAGGCTGTTTGGATGAAAAACCATTGTAAACATCACTGTACGAAATAAGCTGTATGAATTTTTTTTTCTGAAAAAGGTATATTGTCAAATCTTGTCCAAGATAGGTTCTTTACCAAATCATATGAGCACGACTTTGCTAGTCTTATCTTAGGCTGGCGTATGACCCGAGGGTTCAAGGTAGCACTTGTGCCATCTACATTAATACACTTTCCCTTAACGATTCGTGGGATAAAAATCAAAATGCATAAAGGTGAGAAAGTCTTTCTTTGCTTTTAATTTATTGTTTCATTTTATAAATATTGTGATATATTCTTTACAAGGTAAATCGCGAGAGATAACATAGAGTTATACTGATCTATGCCAAGCAGATGCATATAAATCAAGAAGATGATAAACTTGATGTTCAACATATAGAATCAAACCAACTAGACGCTGATGCTCAGCGTTTACAGGATTTGGGATATAAACAAGAATTTAAAAGAGAGATCAGTTTATTTGTGCAAGCTGGATTTGCTTTCTCGACAATGGCTGTTCTTCCTAGTTGGTGTGATCAATCCCTCGAAAAAAAGGCGCGCTTGAAGAAACTAAGAGATTATTTGTAGGATGGTGGGATTTGGCCCAAGTATTAGTGCAGGTGGGCCCTCTTCCTTGTTCTGGGGATGGCTTATTGTTTCACCCTTTGTTATGTGTATTGCATTATCAATGGCGGAAGTCATATCTGCGTATCCTTTAGCTGGTGGCGTTTATTCATGGTCATTACTACTTAGTAACGAGAAATGGGGACCATGTAGTACTAGAATATAAACATGATGATGCGTTACTTATTGATCTCTATAGTCATGGCGTGGATTAATGGATACGCCTATCTCATTGGATTAGAAACTGTCACAATTACATTAGCATGGACTAGCTGTCAGTTCATATTTGCCATATCAAATACTCTAAATCTTGTACAAGTTTCCTCACAAAGCGCATATGTGGGGTTGTATGTTGCCCTCATGGTGCTTGGTACACTTTACAACCTTTTGGGCATAAAGTACAGCACTTACTTGAACAAATTTATGGGTAAATAGTGTGTTCAACTGTCTCAAATAACTCATAAGCTGTGTAGTTATATGGGTCCTCATTGGTAGTTTAGTTATTATTGTTGGCATTCCAGCCCTAGCTCCTACTCATAAGACAGCTAAATGGGTCTTTACAGAGTTCTCAAACAATACAGGGTACAGCAATAATGGTATGGTATTCTTGATTGGTCTTTTACAAGCAGGGTGGGCGTTAGTTGGTTACGAATGTGGAGCTCAGATAGTTGAAGGAACCAAGAATGCTGCGACCACAGCTCCGCGTGGGATTATTATCTGTGTCCTGAGTGCAATATTTCAAGGCTTTGTTCTTATCATTTCAACTCTTTTCTCAATTCAAGATGTGGACGAATTGCTCACATCGGAGGCACCCGTGGCTACTTTCTTTTTACGCGCAACAAGCAACCCATCTGTCACTGCTTTCTTTTTAGTCATTTTGCTCGTTGCCCAAATCGGTTCACTCTGTAATTCTATTTTAGCTGCAGCTCATATTGCTTGGGCAATGGCTCGCGATGGATGTCTTCCGTTTTCCAAGTTTCTTTATAAGCTTTCGGGAGATAATCATATTGCTGCAAATTGTCTGATCGTCCAATTGGTCATTTGTATTCTTATTATCCTTCCTGTAAGCTGCCTTTTATATATATATTATCAAATTGAAAACTTATTCACACGAACTCTAGTCATTTGCGTCTACCATTTATTGGCAAGCCATTATGAGTACAGCTGTCATCTCGGTCAATATATCTTATGGGTTACCACTGCTCTGTCGGCTCATATGGACTCGTAACAAGATGCCAAAGGGACCATTTAGTCTTGGTAAATTTGGTTTACCACTCAATGCGATCAGTGTTGCCTGGGTCTGTTTTTTTGGTATCGTCCTTTGTTTTCCTTCTGTTTCTCCTGTCACAACCAAGACGATGAATTGGGCATCATTAATGATAGGTGCAGTCATGACCTTTTCAGTCATCTTTTGGTTCATCAGTGGACGACATAAGCTTATCAGGACAATAGAAAAACAATAAACATAAGTTTCTACGTAATTGCGCCCTTAAGGAAATCACCTTTTAATGTTTAGAGCGCAACTATGAATATTAATTTTTGAGGAGGAATCTCAACTGTGTAAAAAAGATTGTAGGTCGTACTTACTACAATTGCCGTTGCCGCCATTCCGACCTCAGATGTGGTTATGTTCTTAGTAACTACTCCAAGCACAGTGTTGACTGTATCAGGCCCACGTTTGTGCTGATTTCTCGGTCAGTAGCAATAGTCTTTGAAGGTGTTGCTTGACAAACTCTGGTTCGTATGCAGTTTTACTGCCTTCCTGCTTGCTGTGGATCCCCAAGAACTTCTTTGTATTGATACCAGAATTCTTCCTCATGCCTTCCATGTATCTTTGGATTTTACTCCTGAGCTCTTTACTGGAAGAGTTTTCCAGTCTCTCAAGGATTTCACCCGGTAAAGTGTGCTCACACCCTGCTTTTCCAAGTGACGCTGTATAAGTTCAATGATTTATGTCTCTGAAAGTCCATTATTAGACGATGCGCGGCTTTGAAAGATGTAAAGGGAACAGCAAAAAACGTTTTATATTATATTGAAAATAAAGCACGGCTAGAAAGCCCATAACCACATTCGATGTCATAGTGGAGACAACGGCAATTGTGGTAGGCACGATCTACAGTTCACCCTCTCAATATCATATGCTGTATGGAGAACAGAAATAAAACACACAATGACAATTAATATAAATCAACAGTGTTTATTGGAAGAATAGGAATGTGACACCTACATATTGTGTATTCACATATTCCATACACTTTAATAAACTTGAGCTGCAGAATATTATAAAGGTAAGGCTGCCAAAGATCAAATGCTGTCCATTTACTACGCAATTTTGATTGTCTCTTTTAAAAAATGCACGTCAATAAAAACAAGGGCTTTCTTTCTTTTATTTTCCTATGCCAATTTCTAGAAGAAGGCCACTATTAAGAACCTGTGATATTGCCAATAGTCATACAGACTTTTTTGACTATTTTGGGCATGGTTGTCGCCATCCATGAGTTTACTCCAAACAAAATCATCATCACCTTGACTGATTTCACAGAGAATCCACCGACCATATGAAAACACGTATTTATCATTTGACTATAAATTGGTAATTCAAGCGACAGCCTGGGACGGAAATACAATACCAGCTCGTACTTTGTCTATAGGCGATTTCGTTTTATTGGAGGACGTGATGAGAAAGAATGTAAATAGTCCTTGCATTCACTTTGCATGGTAAAAACATTGACCCTCTCTTTGTTCATAAACTTGCAAGATCTGATATAGGACTGAGGGATCTGTTGGAAAGAAAAAAAAAAAAAGTGTATGAAGAACAGAGTCTCATTGAGACCAGCAAGAGAAGAATAACCTGTTTATCAGCCAACTATCATTGACTCTGTTAAAAGAAAAAAGTCCATATATGAATTATAACCTTTAAATATTTTTAATTTCTAAACAGAATAAATACATGCAAATATGACAACAGAGACTACTGATATGCGGCCGTTCTTTTTATCTTCTACCAGAGTTTCTGACTTCCTTTTCAAGATTTTCTCTAAAGGCTTTTACGAATTCTCCACCAGTCTTTGCACCTGTGAGAATAATAATTAGATCATGTCAATGTTTTTACTGCGCACAATTTACCCTTTTCAGTGATTGTAGAAACATGGTGATGTGTTTTAGCAGCAATACGGTTAAATAAAGGACTTGCTAAAAGACGTTCAGTAATAAAACTAGAAAACCAAAAGTTGACGATTTTTTGAAACATGTTAAAGATTTAAAAAAGTGTGGAAATATTCCAGGGCATTCGAAAAGAAGTCTTTCTTTCTTTTTTCTGACTTTAAAAATGACGATGAACAAAGGAGACAATATCCAGAGCTCAGTTTTGATTGATTACTGGGATAATATGTGGATCACTGACAAAATATCATGCTAAAGGTGACTTTTACAATAAAAAAATTGACACAAAGAGCAATTAATTCATATTTATATTGATCAACACGAGAAAGGGACTTTTTGACCCATCAACCACTTAACAATCCATGTAGACAAAACACAAAAGCTATCTTGATATATCTTTGTTATCAGTTGGAACTATGAAAGAACAGAATCATCACGCTGTATGCTTATCTTTGAACATGGCGGACATTTGATTTATCATCACAAGTAGAGTGGTTAAGCGCGACTTCTATTTTTGTGATCCTGCGTCTTCAAAATTGGGAATAAAGTATATGTTTCCTTTTAAAAAGGTGGCTTATTGCATAACACCAAGAGATGGACTGTGCTCTTGTTCAATCTATTTGTATCACTTGCTCTTTCCTCTTTCTTCCTTTTCTCTCTTTTCGCCCTCGGTTTATAAAACAAGTAATGATGAGTTCCGTTTTATCTTATCTGTTGGAAAGGTCTCATCAAGAAGAACCCAAGATTTATACAAGAGGAAAGAACTATTGTCTTGTTCATAAAAGATACTTTGAAACGAGTTGGTGCCCTGATTGTGGTCGAGGTAAGGAAAAATATTTGTATATTATGCGAGTAAAAGTAATATTATTTTAGTGTCTTGAATCCTGTTCATTTATCTGTTCTTATCTGTGTGTGTGTGTGAGAGAGAGTGATATATCCTTATTTGCATGACTATTATCATCATTGTACATTTTATTGTTTACAAAATAAAGAGTGTCTTTTTCGTATGAAAAGAGAAAGAAAGAGAGAAAGAGAGATTTTTCTTTACCATATTGCTTTTCCACAAAATACGACTGTATAGTTATGTGCATACGTATCCATGGTTTCATCTCGTTCTTCTTCGTTGTCATGTATACTTTTTGCCAAGAACACGGGTGAAATTCCTAAAATGATCTTTTCATTTTGATCTTTTCCTATACATCGATATTGTGCCTTCACTTGACTTGATATGACTCTATCTCCTTTATTCAAAAAGCGGATCAACATTATATCCTCTTGTCCATGCATAGGTAAATTCAACTCTATAGCCATATCCACTATCTTTTCTACACGTTCTTTCATCTCTTTACTCTCTTTATAGATATTCAAAAGTTCCTTGACAAGATCTTCTACAAGCGCTGTCTTCACTTGGCTGATCTCTTTTGATAAGAAATTAGATTTCTTTGTCTGAATGATATCCTGTGTTGCTTTGGAGCACTTTAGCCTTAGATCAGCAATCCATTCTGCATGATGTGCTCGAAGTAAGACCTGTTCAATAGATGAGAATGCTTCATTAATTTCATGATTGAGATGAATTTTTGTGAAGTAAATACGATAGACAATGAATTCCATCAGCAGTTTCTCCACCAACAATGCCACCAAGACCGAATCTATTTTATCTCCAGATAACTTAAATAGCTCATTGAGCGATTCATTTTCATTTGGCCAGCGTTGAAGAAAATAACGATAAATAAACATTGGTCCTTCGTCGATCTTTAAGAATGATTTTAATTGAAGTGGTAAATTGGATAGTTTCCCACTCAGCTTGGCAAGCTTGGCTTGAATTGTCGAATAGTCATCATCAGTGACTTTAATAGACTTTGTCGATTGATATAGCTTTCCCTGTACGTCCTTTATTTCTGCGTTCACGTTTTGTAACTTTCTTCTTGTTGCCGTCAGCCGCTCCTTTTTTTCCAAAATCTTTTGTTCCATCTCTTTCATCTTTAAGCTCTTTAGTTTTAGCTGATTTTCCAATTCTTTCATCTTTATATCCATAGCTTCAAAGCTCTTGACGAGCATTTGTTCATTTTCGACATTCTTTGGCTTAGATTTGCTGGGCGCAGTACTGTCTTTATTATTCTTCATATCCATACGATTTTCATCGACGATGACAGTAGTGGAAAGCGTATTGTTTTTGTCAAGCATATATTATTTCAATAAGAAAAAGAGAAAGAAAGAGAATGAGTTAAAAAAAAGTTGCAAAGCCAAGAGACATTAGTGCAACATTACAGTTGTACACTCTCGTTTTAAGAGGCTGTGCCTGAAATAATAAAAACAAGCCTTATTTTTCCCTTGCCCAAAGTTTTGTCGTATATGCATATTGAATACAGCTTTACTTTATCTTCATGTAAGAAAAAAAAAGGATGACATAACTGAAATAAATGCTTATGAAATCACAAACCAAGTAACAGTTAATGATTTGTCAAGACGACAGCTGTTCTATTTCATTTTTCAACAAAGGAACACTATTATTTATCGATAGGAAAAATAAGGGGAATAATGACTCTCTTTTCTCGGTGAAAGAAAAAGAGAAAAAATTAATTTTTACATGATTCTTTTTATACTCTTTCAAGAACAACAGCAACACCCTGAAATAAAAAAATTAGTAAAAGAAGCAACTACAACTGTTTATCTTTACCTGTCCACCACCGATACAAGCAGAGCCTACAGCATACTTTTTCTTTGTACGTTGAAGAGCATGAGATAAATGAGTCAAGATACGAGCACCTGAGGCACCAAGAGGATGACCAACAGCAATAGCACCACCGCTACAGTTTGTGATCTCTCTTTCCAACTTGAGCTCCTTTTCACAGGCCAAATATTGCGCAGCAAAAGCTTCATTGATTTCAATCAAATCCATTTGCTTTAATTCTAAATTGCCGCGCTTCAATGCACCAGTAATAGCAGGGACTGGACCAATACCCATCAATGAAGGTTCAACGGCAGATGCTTGCCAGCTCACAACACGAGCGAGAGGATTCAAACCGTATTTTTCAACTGCTTCACCACTAGCAAGAATCAAGGCTGCGGCACCATCGTTAATACCGGAAGCATTAGCTGCTGTCACCACACCGTCCTTCTTGAAGACAGGCTTTAATTTTGTCAAGCTCTCTAATTGTAAGCCAAAACGAGGATGTTCATCTTCAGTAACAAGTTCAGGACCCTTGCGTCCCTTAACTTCGACAGGAATAATCTCATCCTTAAATACTCCACCCTTGGCAGCTAATGAATATATGTTACTACCCTGCTGCTCTCTCTTCATCAATGTATTTTCTGCATTTACCTTTTTCATATCTATTTTGACTGGCAAGAGCAAACTCATCACATGCTTCTCTACTAATACCATATTTCTCGGCTAAATTTTCAGCAGTGATACCCATTGGTGTAGACTTAGGGTACTGATCGGTCAATGCAGTCCAAAGAGAATCTTGAAGCTTAGGATCCTGTCCCAACTTGATTCCCCATCGAGAGCTTCCTGATAAAGTAAAAGGTGACAACGACATGTTTTCAGCACCACCAGCTAAAACGATCTCACTTTCGCCCAAAATGATTTCATGAGCAGCATTGACAACACTTTGAAGACCTGAACCACAAAGACGGTTGACAGTCAAGGCAGGAACTGTGACAGGCAGACCAGCACGATGACCGATGTGACGTGCAACATAAGCACCAGCAGGGTCGGTCTGAAGGACGTTACCAAAGATGACAGAGTCAATAGGAACTTCCTTTGGAAGCGCAGCAATAGCAGCTTTGGAGGCCAAACCACCTAATTCGGAAGCTATGGTGTTTCGTTAGTTTTTGGTCTTTATTAGATTTGCAAGTGATAGTATACCTGTAAAATCCTTCAATTTTCCACCAAAGGTACCAAAAGGGGTTCTAAGTTTGATACAAATAGATGTAAGAAAATGACTAATAAAAAGGGCATCCAGCTTACCTTTTAGCTGATACAATAAAGACTTGTCTAAGGGCCATTTCTATCGTTTAAAGAAAGAAAGAAAGAGAAAAGGAGACATCGGTTATTCAAATAAATGCATTGTGTGTGAATCACCAATAAACATGTGAATTCTTGTCAGGTCAAAAGAAGCCAGTCGGGTTTGTCACCGGAACGTTAAATTGCCACCGCAATTAAGAAGTCACAACTGAATCTATTGAAGAGTTTTAGTAGCCATTCCTTTCAAATGTCTTTGACTTACCCCGATTATTGGCATCAAGGCCAATATCCCAACATTCTCTTGCATTAAAGCAGGATGCGGTCTTGTTTATAAAGTCAGTGTTTCAGTAACTGATTTTAGCAGATAGTTCAGGAAATGTCTACTGGAAGAGCAGCGAGCATAGACCAGAACGGCCAATGGTGAGAGCAGAAAGATCGTCTCTCGGCTTGACAGCTTTTTTGTTCTGCACAACGTGCCACTGATTATTGCTACTTTGGGAGGCAGTGGCTGTTTCATGGGTAATTGCAGGTTTTTGCTTCATTGCTACCCTTTTAAAATGCATCAGTTGTCTTTTCAACTTCAATTCATCTCTTGCTGCTTGCGCAGACAAAAACGACTGATTTCGTTCATCTTTGACTTGTTCGATATCGTTGTATAAGTCAACCTTTTCTTCAAGGCTGCTATTTCTCCATTTGGCCATCAAGTCTTTGACGTCCTTGGAGAAATCCCTGTTATTGTTGTTCTTCAATGCATCTTTAAGCAATTTTTCTATCTGAACGACTTCAAATTGCAAGCCTTGGATTTCCTGTACAAGAGTCTCTTTTGGCTTTTTATGTTTCATTCTAGGTTATAAAGTGTTTGAGATAGGAACTCTCATCAGACTGTTATCCTCACTAACCTGATGATAGCTTTCAGAAATTATTGAAGGCAAGAGAAAAAAGAAAAATAAAGTTGCTGTTGATATCCTTGGCCGCATCAAAGCTTATTTATCACAGTGATGTTGTCATCTGCGTTAGATACAATGAAATGACTCATTTTCTTAAAGTAGACTATCTCGACAATATGAAATTAGCAATATCATCTCCATATATTCTGACTAGACGATATAGCTTTTCTACTAAGGTGAATATTATGCTATATTTTTATATTCAAATGGGTAATACTAGAGACGCTGCAATAGGACACTGCAAGATTCAAAAAGAAAATCCCCACAGTTTATTTCAGGAGATCATACGAGCTTGTAATTACAGTCACGCTTCCTGTAGGGCAGAGATGGTCTTGGTTATCAGTGGAGTATCAAGTCTTTCTTTCTGAGCAACAGGGGCAGGAGCATGAGGGGAAAAAAAGTAGCTTGATTACGCGGCTGACCAACAAAATATGCTTACACATCTTTGTTTGATCAGGGCAGCTGCAGTTCTTCAGAAAGCCTTCTTTGGTATCCACCTCGTAGAAGAGGATGTTTTCAGTGAAGGATCTGCACTGGTAAACATTTTCTTCGAGCTGTTCTACCATGGAACAGGCTGCGTCGTAATCAATGCAGCATGCTGCTCTTCTCTTCTTTTCTTCGTTGGCTGTCAAAAAAAGACGTGATGAATACGCGATATTTGTATAAAAAATATAAACTCATACTTATTAGGTGAATGTCTTTATGACAGTTTCTTATTGAGGAAGAGAGACAAGCATCCGTTTCCGTAAGGTCCACGTATGCTATGAGTTGCCATTTGTGGTGAACGCGGATATTCTTCATTTAGGGCCCGAAGCACCATGCTTAGTGGGATTTACTTATAGTGCTGCGTAACAAACGCCATTATGGCGTAATTACATAGCGCGCGGGAACAGAAGGAAGAAGCACAAAACGATGCTTGAAAGAAGAAATCTCAGTGCAAGAACAGGTACCACAACAAGGAGTGAACTTTACCAAAATGTTGAGCAAAAAAGAGGTTTTTTTTTGCTCTCGAAATATGCACTTATCTAGATTGCTGTAATAGATTACGCTCAAGCCACCAAAGAGTACCGAACGGATCTAAATAAATACAGAAACGTGACGGCCCTGCATAAAGCACAGGTAGGACCAAATTAGATGACTCCAGCCATTCGGAGTCCACAACCTTTCACTAAGCTTAAATTTTCGTTACTTGAGAGCATCATTTAGAATATACTTTTTAAATATAACACGTCTACAAACTATATGTAGGGGCCGTCCCCTCTTACATGGAATGCAATAATTTGCCACTTTTGCCCAGTAAAGTCGGTATGTTCATAAAAGTGTACCGTTACACATCAAGCTTATCCTTTCATCATCGTTGCTTAAGCTGTATGACTGATCAATAAGGTTAGTGTTTACATTACTCATAGACTAAAGATGATAATAGCGTTTATTTAGATGGCACCATTAGATGTATAACAGTGACTCAAAACAAGCAATGCTTCTCGACAAATTGATTTGTCATTATAAAACATGATTTATTATTATAAAAATGTATACATTAAAAAGAAAAGAATAGATATATGCATAAATATGAACAATTACAAAAAGGAAGCAGAATATACACAATATTCACATTAAAAGTCTGTATCCAAATGAAGCTTTGCCTTCACCTTTGCCTTGTACTTTTCTGCTGCTGATAATAGAGGAGCATCATTTAAGCAAGCAATGGGTATTAATTCATCATCCCCTTCTTCTTCTTCATCACTTAATAAATTGATATTATTGTTCAATCTTGTGGAAAGTTGTGAAATAGGTTCATCGTCGTCATCATCATCTTCTTCTGAGCTTGTGATAGAAGCAGCAGGCTTATAAGTACTACAACGCTTCATACTTCTCCAAGATGCTCTGGTAGCTAATGAATCTGTAGGTGATAAAGGTGGCGGTGATACCGGAGGTGATTGCTCGAAATGGCTTTGCTGTATCCAAGTGGAGATAGGTCTACGGCTTGATGGGTGCAATTCTTCCTTTGGACGACGACTTGGGACCATCATGGATACTCTTCTTTGTCTCTGATCAATAGAGGGTATACAAGGTGAATATGGATCAAAATAAGAAATAACAGATCTTTCAATAGGCTGTGTGATGCCAGATCCAAGAGACGACAGCGGCAGTAGTTGCACTTCTTCTTCCTTTTTACCTTTGAATAAGAATGATAACGGGAATGGCTTCCTTAACCTGTCCAATGCTGGCTTTCTGCTTTGAGAGTATTCAGACATAATGAAATGATCCTTGAGAAAAGAAAAAAAATACTCCCCCTTTTGATTTAAATACTTTCAATTTTGATGGGCTATCATTTTTCGTTGTCCGATATGTCACACAGAATAATAAAAATGGTAAATATGACGTTCAATGTGTATATGCATTGAGCGTATTTCATCAATCCCTGCTTACATCATTTTCAAGCACTGCTATATCAACTACAGCTATTTTATCGTTCTATGTATTACGTCGCGTCTATATTTATTGATCATTCCTGATGAATCATTTACTGCCACTGCTACGGTAAAAGAGCCAAGGTTTTGCTTAGCATAAGTTAGGATTACTAAACAACCGAGTGCAACATGATTGACATTAGTCAAAAATCGAGGCTTTGCATTAGAGCAACCCGCGGGTAACTCTGACCCCCTAGTCTACGCCCAGTAACCCTCGGTAGTGCAATGCCGTGGTTCCTTTTTGTTTGTGATTATTATTTTTTTGGTTTCAAAATATCCCTGGAAACGGATAAAATAGTTGATTGCTGATGTTTAAATAGATATGCATTCACAATGCAAGAACGATACAATAGTAAAACAAATAATCAATGTGTAATATAATAAAACAACTTCTTTAAGCTCAAATGGACTTACACTGACTTATTCAGAAGAAGAAGGTTGAACTGCTGTAGGTTGAACTGACAGCATAGCGAGTTTGCATTTCAAAATGGGAGAGATCTTGACAGCGTTGCAATAGTGAGTAGACTCAGGTACTCTAAATTCTAACGACAATAAAGTCGAAGCCTGAGTCAATGTGCGTTAAAGCGGCATTGTTCCTCAATCTTCAAAATGATGTCGTTCGATCCTTCACCATTTCTAATGAAGCCATAATCCCTTAAAGAAATGTTTAGAGCATCATGTGGTCAAGACGAATATTGTCCTCCATCAAAAAGCAAATCACCGCCTTCAGGAACTTCACTTTTTACGATGTCGACCGCACCAAGTTTTTACGACTGTAAGTTGTGCTGATAAGCTGTGGGATATTCAGTCGAGCATACCAATTGCTTAATCTGTGAAACCAAACCAAGTAGAGCCCCTGAGTGACTACTAAAATGATTTTTTCTGTAGCGAGAAAAAACATCGGGAGGAGCCTTGTGTATGCGGCATACGTATGTCGAAGGATTGTTGAGAAACGTCTTTGAACTTTTGATTTCCTTGACAATTGGCCATAATGGTCGATTTCTGCTTTTGTATAAAGTTGACTAGCAATGGATTCGGAGCATTTTGGAAATACGGTTTAAACACTATCAGATTCTCGTTAATAAAAAGAAAACATAAAGCATTATCTTGCATATTTCCAAGACACCAACAATGAAGACTGAATCGAGCAACCTGGACAACCACCATCATGCATTGCATCATCCAAACCTTCTCAATATAATCAACATGTATCCCTCTTTTACGCACTTTAGCTTTTATTTCTTTGTGTATATGGTGTTTTTAGTTTTTGCTTGTCATTATCTTGCAAATACGATGAAGTATCACATGTCATATCATAACAGCAATTGACTACTAAATAAATTGTTATTCTCAGTTGCTGCTCAACTTTTCTCAATGAGTAAACATGTTCTCATTTTATTTGAAAAAACACAGTATGATTAACAGCGAAAAGAAAGAAAGAAAGAGAGAAGGGATAGAATGAGATCTGAGTTGTGTCTTTGGATTTAGATAAAAGGGCAAACCAACACGAGATTCTATTCATAAAAAGTAATATTTTCATATTGTCAATAGTCGATCTCTCCTTATTTTTTTTTCTTGCTCTTTTCTTCCTTGCTTTTTTTTATCCCCCCTTGATGAGCTTAGAAGTCATACCGTTTGAAATAGCACATTGTTCTTCGTTTGAGGAAGGGTATGAACCTGATCATTTAGTAGAATCAGGCCATGAGGAACTAGATCCGAATGAGCAATACACAGGGTGGCAAACTAAAAAGTACACATGTCCTTTTTCATACCTTTTTATATATAAATGCTCATAATTATGTGTCTTTATAGATATCCTGAATATCCTCAAGATCTTATTGTTCAATTAAAGAATGGTCCGAGTATCATATGCAAAGTGCAACTCTTATCACACCATTATAAGATTGCATCACAGATAGAATTGTATGCTGGTATAACAAAGCAGCAAGAACATGATTCGATGTTTATTGAATTTACTCGACTGGGGTAAGTCAACAGAAATAAAATAAAAAAAAAAAAAAGTTGACCTTGGCTACTGGTTAGCTTTGTTACCTTGGATAACAATAACCGCTTCCAAGTTCGTGAATTAAAATCAATTAAAATTCAAGCGGACTGTGAATACCTTCGTATTGTGATCCGAGGATGTCATGACAACCGATTGAACGTTCATAAACAAGTAAAAATCTAATCCATTTTGTTGTAAGCAATCTTGTGTATTGATGATGTGATTAATAGGCTTCGTTCTTGGCATTGAATATATTGGGACATAATTCAATCATCCCTCCTCCGATTGCAGATCACCGTATTTTGACTAATAATGTATGTTTTGTTTATACATGACACAAGTACTTATTGTTTGTTCTAGTTGAGTCAAGAAGATCATAAATCATCATCATTTAAGCTACAGACATGGATAAAAGTCATTCAAAACGCCGAAGAAGAGGCAGCGCAAGGTACAGCCGAAGGAGAAGGGACAGGTTCAGTACTCATGACCTTATTTAGACGAGGACTATAAGGAAGCCAAAATATACAAAGAATTGGGTGATAGATTACTCGGACTTAACAAGTTTTTATGCAACCTTGAGCATGAAAAGCAAGTTGTTGTAGCAAAGAAAGATTATGAAGAAGCAGAAAAAATAAAGGTAAGAAAGAAATATCGCGAGTAATCTGGAAATTATTAAGACGCGCGTCATGCAGGAGGACATAGCTCAAGTCATGAAGACTGCCGAAACACTCTTGGCACAGTGTGGCATTCAAATCACAAGTGAAGGAGAACTTTTACCAGCAGAGCCGACTACAGCTCATTTGGGAGAAGAGGTAACTGACTGCTTTTGTTTGTTACATCAAATGCTTATTATATAATTATCACTCAGGAAGAAAAGAGAGATGATGCTCAGATTCCAGCAGATGAAATTACCAATTGGACAAGCTTTGACGCTTTATCCATTCAGGATAGCAACAAGCAGGAAATCACTAGCCCTTCTTTATTATCTGCTCGTATTCCTATTCCAATCACAAACAGTGAAAGACAAACCACTGAAAAGACATCATCTGCTAAACAGCCAGAGGATCCCGAGAATACGCCAGAACCGCTTACCAAAGAGGACATGGAAACATGTAAGCTACCACTTGATGTCTTTGGTATGAACATGATTGCTTGTATCCTGAGCGTCAAGGTCAAATGTCGACAGAGAGGACTAAGCGAGCTGTCAAAGATCATTGTTGAAACAACCGATCTTATGAAGCAGGAAGATGCTCATATTGATCCAGATTTCATTCATGCTTCTTTACTCATGTTACAAGAGGGTGTGATGGATTCACGAGAATTGATATTTAACCAGACAATACAGATCTGGTACAATTTGCAAGGTAAGCGCCCGTTTATTTTCTTTTTGCTTTTTAACTTCAACAACTGCTATCTAGAGCTCTGTAGCGCAGGTTTGTTAGACGACATCAACGTTTTCAAATGGATCGAACGATTCTTTACGGCAGTACTCTCTCGTACAGCCGACAGTAACGTTCAAATCAAAACCAAGGCAACGCAGGTCGTACTAGAGCTGATCAAAGTATACCACGATGACCAGATGGACCTCATTCCACTCTGTATAAAAGAACGGATGGTGAGAAACCTCAAGGAGGCCAAATCACGAGTTCAACTCGTCAAGTCAATCACAGAAGAGATCCTCTTGCCCATCTATGACACGTCCAAGACGTTCCCTCATCTAAAGGACGTGGTCAATTTTTTGGTATCTTATTACAAAAATCATCATCATGCTGATGTACGTCAGTCCACTTGGGACGTGCTTTTACACATTGCACAAAGACTTGATATCAACACCCTGCGTCCCTACATGGATAGTGATACCATCAGATCTCTTGAAAAGGTAATTCCGTGATGAAGGAGGTTTTTATACTCATTAATCGGTCTTTTTTTTTAGGATGTGAAAAAGAATGAAAGTAAAGCTACAGTCAATGAATTAAGAGCACTGGCAGTAAAATCCAATGGTACTACTGCAAAAAAGCCTCAAAAGACAACAGGCGGGTTAGGTATGATGATATTTCTCCCAAGTAAATTAGAATCTTATATTATTTATACATGTAGGTTCTAAAGCGACCGTTAAAAAGGTAAGTCAATTTTAACGATAACACAGCATAAACTGACGTGATTACAGCAAACTCAAACCAAAAAGAAGAAAGAACAGAAAAAAGAGGAAAAGAAACAAGAAGAAAACGACGCGTCGTAAGAGAATCATAATAGAATATTTTATGTACTTGTAGGGTAACAATGAACTGTAGATTCTGCCTATTTTGTGAAGAGCATAACCCCAAGTTCAACGAAGATACCCTCATAACGCATTATTATAACCATTGTCCTGTCTTGACAAATTGCCCAATGTGCAAAACTGTAAGATGCCACACGATGTTGATCATTAACTAACCATGATCATAATAGATACTAGAAGTTTCAACCTTGAGAGATCACTTACTTTTGGATTGTGAGCGTAGTCATTTAGTCAAGCAGTGTAACCATTGTAAATACCCTGTGCCTGTTGAACAATGGCTGCAGCATACATTGAAGAACAATTGCACAGGTAAAGGACGAAGAGTTGATGCAAGAATACTATTAATACCCATGATGTATAGAAACTTTGGATAATCAAACAAGATGTCCATTTTGTCAGTCGGACATGACGAGTTCAACTGAGGCCGATTGGAGGATGCATCTGATGGATGACTGTCCCAAGAATCCAAGAAGAAGAAAGCAGAAATAGAAAAAGTGAAAAGAAAGCATTTATTAATGTTTTTAAACCATTAGACCTGGTTTATTTAAGCTTAAATTTTCATTCTATAATAAACAATATAGAGTTAGACTATTAAATATTCAAACTAAAGACTTACTCTATATCTTTTCCTTGTAGGTCTCGGTCTTTTTTCAAGTATTTCTTTGATTTGTGCATCAATTTTTGCCTTAAAGTCTGATTCGCTATAAAGATCGACCAGCGATACTGCATCAGGATCATGGCTCGTTATGTCTGTATTAGGAAGACCACTGAAAGATAACAATGACGATGTGATCTGCTCGTTTTGACCGACTGTCATCATGCAACAAGACTCTCTTTTCTCTGTTTCCTGCAGAGAAGTGATTGATTCATGAGCGTGTTCTATGACGTCTGGCATCGGAATCGGTTTCTTTTCGTCTGATAGTGATATCTAATTGTGATGAGAATGAGTTTGATTTAAAAATAAAGATGTGTTATACTATACAGTTGTTTGTTCTGCAATGGGACAATTCGTACCTATGCGATAAAGGATAAGCATATATATATATATATATATATATATATACATATACACATTGTGATGGTGTGTAGATCATCCTATTTACCTACATGATATGTATGCTATATAAAATATAAAAATTAGTAAAAGAATCAATGTCATTCTTTATAACTATATACTTACCCTAAAATTGGTAGGATATCCGATCATGGATATATCAATTCTTTTTGGATACTGTTGAACAGCCTTGTATCTTTTCAGAATATTCGCATCATTCACTTTTGATAGATTGACTCCCATTGTGATAAAGAATGAATGAAAAGGAAAAGAAAAAAGTTGCAATTTAATCCAATGAACAAATATATACGTAAAGAGAGTTTTTTTGTATCCGGTGAAAGTGCAATAATTTATTATAAACGAACGTTAAAGAGAGAAGAGAGAGATGGGATATAGCATATAATGTGTGGGTAAATGATAATATATAATATGTGTATAATGGTATTTTATATATATGTATATGTGTGTGTGTATATAATTTTGATCTTTTTTGTTGTTGTTTGAATGTATAAAAATGTGGTATAGAATAAAAGATATAAAGAGTGTAATATAAAGCAAAAAGGAAAGTAATGGATTAAAACTCCCACTTGTTCAAGTTTTCGTCCATGAAGAATTCTACCATACTTTTAACTCTTGTACCTGTTGGATCTCTTGGCTTCATCTCTTTAATTCGGGATACAAACTCATTCGACATTTTAGAAGTAGGCCGTTGTACCATCTTGTCTAAATTGCCTGTCTGAATAATATTTTCAAATTTAAGTCTAAGCTCAGTGACTTCTGGTGTTTCGGGTCTAGGAAGGGATGCAACTGAATTGGGAGAAAGAGTTGAGCTACTTCTACCCTTAATGGGTGAATATCGATCTAATGAATCTTCTATGGTTGTATCATTCTTCATCATTCGAGTGGTCGCTGCTACTTCCGCATCATGCTCATCAGAAGAAACTGCGCTTGAACAAGTAGATAGATGTGACACAGGTTCATGCTGAATGGATACTATCTCATCCTGTTCTATTTCCTCTTTGATGACTTGTATGTCGCTTGATTCCTGTTTTTCTTGCTCTTGTTCAGTCTCCAAGTTGATCTCTTGTTGTTTATCATCTTTGGTAACTGATTCCTCAACAGTTGCCTCTTTTATAACAGACTCAGTCACTTGATCTCTTTCGGAATGAACTACCGGTCTACTCTTTTCAGATACTTTGCTAAGCTTTCTCGTTCGTCCAGTCACGACTGATTTAGGAGGTGTATTTTTCGATACGCCTCCTTTAGGTGCCAACAATTTTTTGTTTGTGGCCGCAGGACTATTGTTTGTAGTGGTGTTGGTCTTTTTGTTTGTCACACCATCGGATGCTTTTCGGGACGAGGCAATTACATTTTTTCTTGCTTGTTGACGATTGTTGTTGTTATTCTATAATTGTCGTTCGATATCAACATTCTCTCTTTTTAAGAAAAAAAAAAAGGGCACTTACTGGTTGCAAAGTGGATTTGACTGCGGATCTAGCAGTACTGGTAGCTGCTTCCTTTTTGGAGGATACACCGTTAGTACGAGTTCCCATTTTTTGCACAGCGGAGGTACCCACATGAGTTGATTTTCTCGTATTCTTCTTGACTGATAGATCATTTGTCACTGCAGTTTGAAATAATCTGATGTCACGTTCAGCATCTTCAAGTGAGCTGCTTGCATAAAATATATCCTTTTGTGTCCTATAGGATAACAATAAGCCTCAACTGTGAGAAAAAAAAGGAGGAGGAAGAACTTGCTTACCCTTTCTTCATTTCTTTCATAAAAGATGACCAGACCTGGATAGCTCCTTTACCTTGCAAGACCAAAGCGAATACAGGCAATTGTCTTTTAAAGAAATTAATGTATATCTCTTTAAAAGGAGAAAGAGAACTTACTTTATTTGAATCAATTCTGTTAATTCGCAAGATGATTCGATAGGACTGGTCATCATGATTCGAAGACCCTTTTGTCTTGTACTTTGTTTAATTTCATCTTTTAATCTTAAAGGAACAATACCAAAAGTCTTTTCCATTGAAGAATAAAAAAGAAGAGAAGAAAGATAAAGAAAAAAGGGAAAATTTGTAATACAAAATTTAAGGGAAATGACAAGCTAAGAAATGATCACACGTGGAACTATTAAAAACATAAACATAGAAAATACTGTGAAGGCGTTATACCGTTTGGGTCACATCTGGCTTCGAAAGAGCATTTTATTTCAATGTGAACATGATATCCATATTTGGATGATCAGTAATGCAATCTAGTAGACTTCATCTGTTTTGATTATTTAACTGTACACAACGATTCCCATGAACTTTAGCAACACTTTAATAAATTAAATGTATCATTTGTAAAAGTAGAGGGTGACTAAAGAAAAACTAAATACAAATGTATCAAAAAAGATCATGAAAATATGATTTCCTTTTGTTGTTTGCGCAACTCCCTTTGTCAGTCTGCTAAACAACCTTCTACTTTCTCGTCGTTTTTCCTTCTAATATCTGTACTGCTTCCATAATTGACGTCCCATTCTGCTGAAAAATTCGATGGATTTCATGGATGATGGTCAAACGTCTAAAATAAATCTGAAGCTCTAAGCAAAGTTATTACATATGTTACAAAGAAGAACATGATTTCCACGTAGTTCCAAATTGTCTGTCAAGCTCCCATTACTGAAGGTGAATCTGGACGTAAGCCTTCAGGACATTCTCTTCAAAGATCTACAACTGAGCTGATGTTCCTGTTGAGCTGCTGTTGCTGATAAGGTTAGGCAGTATATGCTGATTTGCGACCATCTTTGCGCTCAGCATTTGCAAGTGATCCCTGCGTACTTAGATGGTCTGCTGATTCTTGTGCGGCTTGGACAGTAAATAGGAGATTAGCTTCGAATGTCAAAAACTCTGAATCGTTAAAGAGAGGCATTATTGAAAAATGGGTTGTCATGGTGTTCCACACGAAACATTACATGAAAATGGCTCACCGCATAGTGATGAGTAAAGGAACAAGAACACTTCAGTACAGATTGAATATTCACAACTGTGGAATCGTACACGCTCCAGCCACTCGTCCGCTTTGGAGAACACTTTCCTTGAAGGCTTCAAGAAAGAAAAATATATAGAAAAAAAAAAAAAAGACAAAACATATTCCTATAGACGCGCCATGCTCAATTCTAATTGGACATGCTTAATGCATGCAATAATCTTCATATAAAATGATGTTGTTTGTAATAAGAGATCCTCTGTTGCCGTGACCTTAATAAGAGATTATTACAGACTCATCGACATACACTTGTCTTATACTTCAGTACTGTACACTATGCTGTTTGCTGTGCAATGTATTCCTTTGCTGAATAATAATAGATTGATGTTTATACTATAATATAAGGGCAATAATACTTATACAATACAATAACATATTCATATATTGATAGGTTTTTGAGTTGGATCAAAAGACATAAATGAGAATATAGAAGAGAATACATAGAAATTTCATAGACAGTATTTTATTACTATATTTCTGCATAGATGGGCGTAAATGATGATACAGGCGGGTGAACACGGTCTTTGTACGTATTCCGTATAGTATCATTCTCTTCATCTTCAGGCTTCGCCAAAGAATCCATGATGCTTTGCTATAAAATAAAAATTATTACCAGTTAATATTAATAGAATAAGAACATAATCCAATATCATAACTTGATACTGTTCATCAAATCCATGGAAGTGTCCATATGTGCATGAGTTTCCTGTGTAGTTGACAGAATGAATGGTGTCTGCTCATGGTACACATACATACCTTTCGTCAAGTCCATGGCCATTCGGAGAAATGACATGGAACGACCGTTGTAAACAAAATAACAATGTTGATGATGGCTGGGAGGGATTTTCATCTTTCTTGTTTTGGTTGGCTGTTATTATATCCTTCAATTCTATTTTCTTTTTTTCAAGAAGTGTCAGTTACCTTTAATGCACTAACAAATAATACTTACATTAAGTTTCCCAGTTCTATTTTCAAATCATGATTAGCGCTTGTCATTAAAGAATGAATGACATCTTTGTAGTTTGATAGGATCGCTGTCAGTAGGTAGATACAAGAGGAGAGCATATATCAATTTGTTTCTGTGCAGTTATTGCATGTTATTAACTTGTCTCCTTCATCTTTTGATCAAATTGGCATAGCATCATACAGACATCCAATGATACGTAATCAATTTAACATTGTGTTCACTGTATATGTAATCATTGTTGTTCAAACAGTTATCTTCAAACGTCATTTCGGAGTGTTGAAAATGAAAAAAGCATGGATTTCTTTTTTCTCTGTTTTTCTTCTTTTTTATGGATTTGTTTTTGAGGCTGTTCAGCGATGACCCCAATAGCCAATTACCAGATTTAAGTTGGTATAATGTAGCTATTGCGTCGTCATTTTTAGTAGTCAATGGTATGCTTACATAGGATTAAAGGGAGTAAACAATAACACATAGACTAGGTATTATATCATTATCCCTTGGTCTAAAACTAGAGAAATCATTATTGACCAGCTCAATAAGATGCATTATTCAATTAACAATTATGGTAATCCATATTCATTGTTTTCAAAAGAATTCATTCTTATAAAACGAGGGGATCAGGGAAGCATATTAGAGAATGTATTCAAGGCTCGACATCCTGTTCTAGCCATGTTGATGACATGTAAGGACCCTTTCAACTATAAACTTGACACCAATACTCACTTTGCTTTAGTTGTCCTTGTCTTTTTAAGTTCAATAGAAACAGTATATAACAAGTCAGAATGGTCGTTTAATGGCATGGTATGTATTTTTATATCATGATTGGGCAGCCTTTTGCTTATTGCATTCACTCTATAGTTCCCTTCTGTATTTTTGTCAACAGCCTTTTCAACCTTTTTCATTGGTATCGTTGGAACACGTTATGCTATGAATGAAAGACAGTTTTGGTTACCCGAATTATTCATTCCGACCATTGGTCTACTCCTCGGTATCACCACGGGTGCTATAGCCGTAGGTATCTCATCTTGTCTAAAAAAGGCGGGAGAAGAATCAGGTCAGATAGAGACTTATCTGAGTTATGGTGCCAGTCGAGAGGAAGCAGGAAGAAGTATAGCCAAGGAATCTATTCGTCTAGCCTTATTACCTACCATCAATCGGATGTCAGTTATTGGACTTATCACTATTCCAGGCGCTATGACAGGTCAAATTCTCGGTGGCGCGCCCATTATGAAAGCAGTGATGTATCAACAGATCATCACTTTTATGATATCAGCTACATCCAGTCTAAGTGTCTTGGGTTCAGTCTATGTATGTAATATCAATACTATAATGTTTAAGCTAATATGTTTTGTAGTATTGTCTACATCGCTTGATTGATAAAAAGCACAGGCTCCGAACAGAAAGAGTGCATAAACATAAAGCAAATATACTACATGATATCAAGTCATTCGTACTTGATCTCTGTTGCTTTGATAAAATCACTACAGATGACAGTGATGAAATCAGCAGCAGCAGTGGTAGAAAACATGGAGAATCATCACCTCTTTTAAACAAGAAACGACCTCCTTCATACCATTAAAGAAAGAGTAACAAGATTGATCTGGATGTAAATCTAAAGTCACACATTATAATTTACCAGCCAATCATATTCTACGGAATATGTTTGTCACACTGAGTATTACAAATACAAAAGTAAGGGTTTAATTTTTTTTTCCTTTTTTTTTTTTTTTTTTTCTTTGCTTCATCTGTCAAATTCATTTCATTTATAATAAATCATAATGTCTCTTGGTTGCGACATAACGTCATTAGACTCTTTGGTGTTTGATACACCAGCTGAGTCCAACACTTACTTCGAAAAGGACGCTGCTGCTGAACTGGATTTATGGGTATGTATCGTTATGGAACGAAAGATATAAAGAGTTGGTCTAACAATCAAAACACAGAGCAACGCTAAATTTACTTTTGACGTTAAACCTGGTGTAGGCATTTATGATGAAGAAAAGCCATCAAGCCCTACACCTGCCCAATTGGAGTTCTCTGGCTTAGATCCTGTCACTTATGACACATTGGCCAATTACTTGGACTATGAATTACCCAAGCAACAGTTGGAACAACAACAAAGCAAGCCCTCATTGAAACGTATTCAACCACGTCCTTTGGCGCCTGCACCTGTTCCTCCCGTTGCTGCTACTCGTCAAGTTTTGTTGCCTAAGCCTTCTGTCCCATTGTCTCCTGTCGCAGACCCTAACCAACTTTTGGCTGCCCTTCTTTCTACTGCCACATGTCCTGGTTCACCTTCATCCAAAAAGGCAGGCTCAGTAGCTGGTGTCAAGCGTCCTTTGGAAAAGGCAGGGGATGGAGCAGCTGTCGATGATGACAAGCGTCGTCGTAACACAGCTGCTAGTGCACGTTTCCGTATTAAAAAGAAGATGCGTGAACAAGCCATGGAACAGTCTGTTCGTGAGATGTCTACCAAGTCAGAACAACTCCAAGAAAGAGTCAATCAACTTGAAAGTGAGATCAAGTTCCTTCGTAACTTGTTACTCGACAAGGTTGCTTCCAACAAGCAACAACAACAACAACAACAACAACAGTAGATTCAACATCATTTTTGTATATTCAACATATTCCCACTTAATATTCAACATACGCCTATAACTGTACCATAGATTCAACATTTGTACTTTTTTATAATTCAACATTAGCATTTCAACAATGGATATATCAGCATTTCAACACTGATATTTCTCTATTATTTCAACAATGACATTTTGCATTTCAACAATGAAGCCACTTTTTTAGCATTTCAACAATGAAGCCTTTTTCTTACCTGCATATTTCAACAATAAAAAAAAAACGCTCTATTTTTCATGACAAACCGTTTTTCTCTTTACGTGTGAATTTTTTTTATTTCCTCTTTTTTTTTTTCTCTTTCTCTCTTGATAGTAATGAGTCAAGACAAAGAAGTCATCACATCATCTCAATTGAGTTTTCCTTATGGCGGTCAACCAGATATAAGTAAAGATATACTTTAGGTACAAAACACTGACACTAATATGATACATAGTTCGTGCAAATCAAAAGGATATTTACTATACAACAATCATTAAAGAACAGTTATCCACTATTATACAACAATTCCTCGGTATGAATGATACACATAAATATACCACACAATAGTTAATATGTACTGCAGGCACACGGTTTCAACATTTATGGCAAAAGGAAATCAACACTCTTTCTGATGTATGCTATTACAGCTTGACTACCTTGTTGGGATCACAGACATTAGGGGAAGAATACTGTGATATTGTACAGATTAATAATTCAACTTTAACATACCCAAGATGGATGGTATATACACACACACATATATATATATGTATAAACTTGACTATAGCTAATAATGCCATATACATATAGCATCGAGCCTGTCTTGTCTTTGCACACTGTCTATTACCTTATATTTATTCTAAAGGCATAACAGAATTAAAAAAGCGATCAAGACACGAAGAAGAAGGATCAAGGAAGGAAAAAGCAATTCAGTTATTATCCAAACTACATGAAATTGCATCCAAATATATACAGCCTATTCATTTAGCCATATTCTACTTTATTGGTGCTTATTACAATTTTTCAAAACGGATGACGGGTATTCGATATGTAAAGTAGACTATCGCTCTTAAAAAATATATCTATAACTCTTCCTAATAGATCTTTACAAGACGTTTGGGAGCATTTGAACAAAGAGCAGGTTATGAAGTATTGGGAGCATTGATATTTATACAATTGGGCATTCAAGCCTTTTTAGCCATACGTAAAAGAGTGGAAAATAACAAACAAGTAAACCAAGATGATGAAAAGCAAGTCATTGTGGCAGAGGATGACTTTGATTTCATGGATGACATTATAGAGGAAAAAAATTTAACCTATGAAGAACTCCAACTATTAAAATGTGCTTTATGCTTAGAGAAAAGACAATCGACGACGAGTACACCTTGTGGACACTTGTTTTGTTGGAACTGTATCATTGAATGGTGTGAAAATAAGCCAGAATGCCCACTGTGTAGAAGTCATGTCAACATTTCTCATGTGTTTCCACTGCACAACCTTTAACTTTATTTGTTGGAATATGTTAAAATATCGACGGATAATCATTACACCGGTTTATTCTGTTTCATCTTTGACATGGTTGTGATAGCAACGACAATGAATAATGATAAAGAAAATACTTTTTGCTATATAGAGTTTTTACAGCAATTACCTCTTTTATTTTTTCTTGGAATTTGCAATCATTTTAAAGTATAAAGTCGATGAGTACACAAGCTCAAGCTCTATTTTTTAACCGAAAGATTACCCTTGTGTTATTGAAACCCGGGTTTTTGCTTTTTTAAAGTTCAGACACGCCAAAATTTTATCAAGTTTTCATATGAGACGTGTATTCATGCTGTGGAGTATAAGAGATATCTTTTTAGGAGGGGAGTATTTTAAAGGAGAGAGAGAGAAAGAAAGAACAAAAGGATGTACAGGGGATAAAATACAAAAAAGAGGAATAAAAGAAAACGGACACAGAATAAAAACGGTAAAGAATAAAAAAGAACAATAGAAAAAGCAAGGAAAATATTTTTTTCCGTTGTAGAAAAAAAGCTAAATGATATCATCCGTGTTTCTTTGTAACATTGTTTTCTAGAAAGTCGCTTGTTTGTTTGTTGTTATCATCTATCGTTTGCTCCTTGAGAAAAAAAAAGAAAGTACATCCATTGAGCAAGATGCCTTGACTTCATGGCACTTTATGAATATTTCTCATCATTAGTTCATGTATGCATCAACATATTGCCGCAACTGATAATGCACAAATAGCATAACTTCCAATATTACAACTATAATCCACCCCCCTTGCCTTATAAGAAACTCACCCCATCTTATGATTATAAATTAAAAACATCATAGCTTCCGGAATAAACTTTTTTTTTTTTTTTTCCTTTCCTTTGTTTTGCAATCTTAAAATGCATAAGCTATCGTACTTGAGCATTTTACTGCCAATATTGTTGCTATCACAGAATGCCTTTGCACAGCACAGCCATGGTAGCATGACTATGGATGAGCCAGTACCCGCGTTCAATGCTACTGGAGATGAGCCGATGTCTTATGCATTATATCCTGGAGAAAAGGGCTACTTTTACCTTCATGTCACCATGATGGTTCTATCATTTTGGATTTTAATGCCCTTAGGTAAGATCCGGATGAACATCTGACATGTATCAGACGATGCTTATCTTGTTATGACTAGGAATTATGTTTGGCATTGCCAAATCATCATTACATGTCCCTACACAATTATTGGCATTCGCCGTGGCTATGCTTGGTTTCTTTTTCGCAAAGCTTTATGGCCATTCAACGCCTCATCTCTATAAAGGAAACTCACACCACACGCTGGGCTGGATCATGTTTTTGCTGCTCATTATTCAAATGGCCGTTGGCATTGTGCGTAAAATTGCAAACGCAGTGGCCCGTAGTAGTGGAGAGTACGAACGATTGCAGGAAGAGCAAGCTCATCTTATGGGCCAATCCCCTTCATCCAGCAGCAGTAGCACATCAGATCGCCACAGTGAAGCAAGTGGAGAAACGTTACATATGAATGAGTTTGATTATGACAAGCATCGTCAGCAGCACTATGAGGATGAAGAGGAGGTTTGTGCGTCTCCTACAGAGATTATTGCCCCCATGGAAGAAAAGCCTACGGTGACCATGCGTCTGTTTAATGCTGTTTCACCTTTTATACCCAAATTCATGAAGAACGCATTTGTAATGCTCGCCTATAATCCATTCACAAAGGTCGTCTGTCGTTACTATCACATGATTATGGGAAGAACATTTATTCTCCTTGTCTTTACTCAAACCTTGAGTGGTCTAGTCGTCTACCATGGCGTTTGCAGGTGAGCGCTTATCCTTTTTTTTTTTTTTAATAATGTTGAGCTCACACTCTTTTCTCATCACAAAAAGATCATGGGATGTCCTAGGCTGTATCGCTCATTTGATTAAAGGTGGTATCTTTTTCTTTTATGGCATCATGACCTTCGGCAGATATCTCGGCGCTTTTGCCGAACGTGGATGGGCATGGAACCGTGTTGATGGCGGCTCGAGTTTTAGCTTTGAAATGATTGAGTCCAGCTTGATTTTCCTTTATGGTATCACAAACACCTGGATGGAGCACTTTGGTCAAAACCCCGAATGGACGCACAAGGACTTTGAGCATGCCAGTCTGGCCTTCATGTGGTGGTGGTGTGGTCTAATTGGTATTTTGGTCGAGAGCAGAGCACTGCGCAGACTTTTGGAGGGTACAGAGCCAACAGATCGCGAGAAGCAACAGCAAACCTACTCCTTGAACCCATTTCCTGCATTGACTGTTTTCATGACAGGCATTTCCATGGGAAACCATCACCAAGATACGGCTTACTCTAGCAACATTCACTGGCTCTGGGGACTTTTACTCTCATCCGCCGCTGTCTGTCGATTGTTTACATACGTTTCACTCTATCGCAATGCGCCCACTAGCAAGAGACCCAGTCGTCCTCCGACTGAGCTCGTGGGTGCCTTCTTGTTGATCGCTGGCGCTATTCTCTTCATGGCCTCAAATTCGGGCACCCTGTTGTGGCTGCGTCGTAATAATGTAGATTCGATGTTCTTGATGAATGTCTGTGTGGCTTTGACATCAATCACTTTGACCTATGTTGCTGCTCTTATGATGATCAAGGCTTGGTCTAAGCGAAGAGAAGAAGCAAAGAAAAGACGTTAGTCTATTCATCATTCGTATATCATTCATTCACTCATTTACATACATATTGTTTTTATAACATGATCAATTTAAATATTATTTTACTATTCTACCTTTACCTATTATTTTAATAATAATAAAATCCATATTCTTCTATAATGATTCACTGTACATCATTCATATAAAGAAAAAGAGGGAATCTTTACTTTGCACATAGACATCAACTTCATTTCCTTTTTTAAATTTTTATACTTGCCTTTTTTTTTTCCTCTTCTTCTTCTCTTCTCTCACTTTCCCTCTTTTGATAAAGAAAATAAAAGGGCTTTTTTTTTTATCCCGCTTTTAATATTCTATTGAAATGACAGACGTTAAATCTGCTTCTCATATAACAAGCACTACTCTAGCTGACGGCGTCACTGTCAAGATCAACGGTAAAGACAATCGCTCTCTTATTTCTAAAAACACCTAACCTCTCCCTTAAGATCACGTTTATCTTGCACCTGAGCACTTGGGTGAGCCTTATTATGTGGGCAGAATAATGGAGTTTTGCACTTCTCATAAGCGCAAAGGACTGCAGGCTCGCATCGCTTGGTTTAATCGTCCCAAGGATGTCATCAACAGAAAGTCGGCGGATCCCTGTCTCTTGGTGGCCACGATGCATTCCGATGTGAATCCCGTTTCCTCCATTCGTGGAAAATGCGTTGTCACTCACAAGTATTATATCCCCAAGGACCAACTGGATGAATATAGGAAGCAACAAGACCATTTTTACTATAATCAGCTCTATGATAGATACATACAGCGTGTGTACGATGTGGTCCCATGTGAAACAGTACAAAATGTGCCGCCAGAGACTTTAGAAGCCCTTAAACAAAGATACCAATTCATTGTTGTGGAGCAGGGCAAGGCATCTGACTTAACGGTGGCTAGAAGGACTTGTTGTGTATGTCAAGAATGGTGTTCCAGGTAATATGATACACACATTCGGTTATTTTATGAGCATATCTCCTCATCTTTTTTTTTTATAAAGTGCTGCTTCTGTAAAGTGTGCAGCTTGCCAAAAGAGTTATCATATGGCATGTCTAAATCCTCCACTCGTCCGTAAACCATCTAAAGGGTTTGCGTGGCAGTGCGCATTTTGTACACGCCAAGAGGCTCTTGCAGATTCATCCAATGATTCAGAGGCAGCCAATCAGAAAAATAAAAACGATTTGAAAAAACGCCAAACCCGTACAACGCGATCTCAGCTATCCAAACAGCAGCAGCAGCAGCAACAACAACAACAGCAACAACAACAACAACAGCAGCAGCAGCAGCAATCACAATCACCTTCTTCTCAGGAACAGCAATCATCAAACTCTGAGCAAGTCTCTTCTTCTAATACGTCCATGATCAAACTAAAAGTAAACAATCTCAAGAAATTGAATAGCAAGTATCTACGCAAATCAAAAGCATTCAGTTACTTATCTTTTTTTTTTACAGATGGAGAAATCAAAATGACAAATATGTGGCCATTTAGATACTTTGGTGTAAACACAAACATGGGAGATATCCTAGGTAACAATTACATCCCATCCCCTCTTATTCTCCTTTTTTTTTCTTCCCCTTGCTAATACATTGCATAGATATTGATGATAGAATATATCCAAGAGCAAAAAGTAGGATAGGGTCCAAGTACCAAGCCAATGTTCCTGATTGGGACATGACAAAAAATCGAAGCATGTCTCCAATGAGCGAATCAAACTCGCTTTCGAGTAGTAAAAGTAAATCAAAGAAAAGCGATAAAAAAGGCAAGTCGTCGCAACGATCAAGTAGTAAAAGATCAGGTAAGAAGCAAGGAGTTTCTGTTGTCTGTATTGATATTTACATTGACCTATAGTTGAAGCAAGTCCTGATAGTTATGCTATGGAAGGTTCTAGTTTTAATGTATCCGATCAATTTCCAATGGCTCCTATTAGAGGCGGTGATGATACGGTAACATGCCTTTATAGACCTGGTATCCTTGACGATGAACAAGGTAGGTGTACATGATTGAACTTGAAGCGATTGCTTACCTTTTGTGTAGTTGATGACTATATGAACCAAGTTAAAGAATTGACTAATATACCCCTTCCACCTCATTCTTCTGACTTGATGGATCGCGCACTTTATGAATTAGAACAAAGCCATTATCACACAGACATTGCTTTCGAAAGGATGTCTCAACTTACACAGGATGAATTTAAGCATATTGTGGATTGGTCCGATCGGGAAGTGCAGGCATTTGAGCAGAGTATTCGTGAACATGGACATGACCTGAACTATGCTAAAAAGAGCGTGGAAACTAAATCAATGGCAGACATTGTTCGTTACTTTTATCAGTGGAAGAAAACAGATCGATACGAACCTGTTTATTCTGAATGGACCAAGATATTTAAGCCAATGTAAGGACTATTATTAAAATACAAAATCATCCTTTTCTAACATATGCACCCTGTTTAGAAAAAAATTCAAAAAGCTAGGACAAACAACAACAGCAGATGAAGACATTAAAGACGACATTGAAAGTGATGAAGAATCTGATCCAACGATTGTGCCCAAGGATACATATGGTGATAGATCATACCAGTGCATGAATTGTTTAACCAATGAATCAACTATCTGGAGAAGATCTCCATCTGATATTGACAGAAAACGAAAGGTGTTTAAGCAAGTCCTTTGTAATGATTGTGGTATATATTGGCTAAAGTATGCAAAGACGAAGCCTATATCAGAATCAGTCAAGAGAATGAATGGACAAAGCCATGTCAATGGCGCTGTTGGCATACCAAATAGCAATGGTTCTGCTTCTACTGATACGTCAAATACTTCACAAAAGCGCAAACGAAATGAATCTTCATCCAAGGCAGTAGTAAAGAAATTAAAAGAAGAGGTAAATATTTTTCATCTCTCTCTCTCTCTAGACTTCAAACTTATATTTGCTAGAAACCTGAAATGCTGCTCAAGTTTGAACCGACTGAATGCAAGGTATGCTTCCAGTTTGGACCTGAAGAAAAGCTATATACATGTTATGACTGTGGTCTGTCTGTTCACAGCGGTAAGACATAAACCATGCCTATATTCATTCTGTTCTCATCCGTTTCTTTAGATTGCTATGGGATCGTTGATTCAGACAAGGAGGGCTGGTCTTGTGATCCATGCAACAATAAGATCAATCCAGTGGCATCTTATACTTATGAGTGCGTACTATGCTTTAAATCATCTGAAGAATCAAAGCAGCCGCTAAAGAGAACATCAGGGTATTACTGGGCTCACGTACAATGCGCTGCATTCATACCTGAAATCAAATTTGTTCAACCAAGCACCTTGTCGCCTGTCGAGTATATAGGTTGCGTGAACAGTGCACGGCTGGAAGTCAAGTGCCAACTCTGCCACGACACACGAGGGGTCTGTGTTGCTTGTAGTGAATGCAGAAAGACAGTGCATGTGCAGTGCGCTATTGAACATAAGTTTAAGCTAGCATTCGAAATACAATCACCCACTACAAGTGCAGGAGGAAAAGCCAAGATTCCGGTCATTCCTGCTGGTCTGTTTCATCCGACTTCACCCTCTGGTTTAATGGTGCCTCATGTTTGGTGCCCAACGCATAATGTTGCGACACGTAAATTAATTGAGCTGGACACACGTACCTTAAACTCACAAGAAGTAAGATCATGTGTTTATCGAATGCCGCCATGCTAACTTCTTTATTAGTCCTCTATCATGATTTATGCAAAGAACTACAAGCCAATTGCTAAAGGCACAACACCAGCCATGAGAAGATTCCGTCAAGCCACATATCATACATATCATGCATTCAACCATCGTCATTCATCTCATTATCATAACCATCGCCATAACAAAATACCTAATGCTCGTGAGGCAGCGCTGGAAGCGTTGACTATGATCGAAAATGTATCGCTAGATCAACTTATTAGTCCATTGCCGTTATCAGCCAAGCCTTCTCTTGCTCCCACCAAGCAGTTTCCCAAACGTGTCTGCGCTTCAGAAGGCTGTCTGGTTGAGCACTCGCCTATCTGGTGGAATATAGAAGGAGATTCAGAAAAAAGAATTTGTCAAAAGTGTCACACTTCAAAAAGCATAAAGATTGAATAAAGATTTGTGTTTTTTTTTTTATTTTGTTTTTTTCTCATCCACTTCTTTCCTGGATGCCACTCTCTTCTCCCATCTTGAAACATAGGTACCATAGGCTAAACCTGAAGATACTAGAATAGCACTCCATGCTTGTGCCACCTTTGGCTCAAAAGCAGGAATACCGAGCCACTGGCAGAATTCTGGACTGGTAGCAGCAACATAGAACAAACTGCCAATAAATGAGGCCTTCATGTCGATCGATGCCACATGAAGTAATCGTGGGGTTGAGAAAGTCCAGTTTGTCTCAGTCAAGCGGAAAGCGTCTATATGAATGTTAAGTCTCCTATCATCTTGCTTGGAATATATTTACCGATCCATAATCCACCACCACATCCGGCTAAAGTTCCGCATAAAATCTTTGCAACGTACTTATCAGCACCCAAAGCAGGATTGGATCCAACACCATCGACGCCGTGTTGGCACATGGATAAGGCACGTAGGATACTATCTGATAAGGTGAACAGGTGTTCGATGGCGGGTATGTTGAATAGAAAGTCGATCACTTGATAACCATATGAGCCAGAAAACATGGCCAGATAGGTGGCACTAGATAAAGATGATTGTTATTATTTTATTGTATTTTATTGTCCTGTACTTATTACCAGTGAATAGCCCAAAATTGATTGCTTTTTAAAAGACCAATAGGCTCTCCTCTTAATATTGATACCGTACATCCACCACCACTTGCCATGACTAATGTGGCAAGTAAACCTTGATACCATCCAACTTGGCTATGATTTACGCCTAGAGCAGAACGATATGAATAGTTAATCAAGATAGCAAAAAGTACATCCAAGACAGGTAAAGAATAGTTGACGATAGGAATATTGACTTTAAGATCAGCCAATCCAAATACAAATTGGACTACCTGTTCGTTTAAGGTAGACATGAAAAAAAGAAATAAAAGGGGAAACTGTGTCTTTTTTTTTTTTAAAAAAAAAAAAGTTCGTTCTAAACACAGCTCGTCAGGGTTTATGCGTGAGAAAGATATAAAAAGCATAGCTTTAGCTTTCTTTTTTTGTTAGTTTTTCTTATTTTTCATCATGTCTAATATTCTCGTGTTATCCCAAACTGATGTTGAAACACTCTTGTCAAGAACAAATGCTCAAGTCTGCAACCAAATAGTAGACCTGATGGAAGAAACATTTCAAAAGTACACTGCAAGTCATTCTAACACTGACATTGCGTCAAAGGTACAATCACCTCAACGCGTAGGTGTCAAGTCAAGCTTTCATCACGTCTTATTTATGCCCTCTAGACTTGAGGAAACAACATCTATAAAAATCGTGAGTGTGCCTACAAAGGATGGTAAAGGCGGTCTAGCTTCCACCATCTTGGTTCTTAACGAAGAAACCGGAATAACGGAAGCCATCATTAATGCCGATGCACTTACAGCAGTAAGAACTGCCGCAGGTAAAAAAAAAAAAAAAAAAAAAAAAAAAGAAACGCGCATAAAACAGATGAAGTAATGACGTATTACATATAGGGTCTGCCCTTGCAACCCGTCACTTGGCTAAATCAAATGCCAAAAATCTGGTTATTTTTGGCGCGGGAGCTCAGGCACGGTCACATGTAGACATGATGATTGCAGTTCGACCTACTATCAAAAAGATTGCCATTTGGAATAGAAGTGGTGAACGCCGAGACAAACTGATTGAGGAGTTGAAATTAGCCTATCCAGATAGAGAGTTTATTCCTACAGACCAAGATTTGCAAAGTCAAGTAGAACAAGCTGACATCATCTGTACCTGTACCAACGCGACAAAACCGGTTCTCTTTGGAAAATGGCTAAAACCCGGTGTTCACTTAAACTGTGTTGGTTCTTATACTCCAGACATGCACGAAATAGATCCTGAAGCGGTAAATACAATTGAACGTATCGTTGTTGATTCCGTAGAAGCTTGTTCACATGAAGCTGGAGAATTGATCAAATCATCTCGACCAGAAGACTGGCTCGAGATTGGTCAATTGACCCAAGAAGTAGATGCCAACGAAAAGAACAAGATTACATTATTCAAAAGCGTGGGCATCAGTTTACAAGACAGTGCTATCGCTGGTTTCATGGTTAATTTGGCAAAAGAAAAAAAGATGGGGACAAGAGTTCCTTTTTAATATTCATTTTATTTAATATAAACAAAGTCAAGTGTAGAAGCAGTTTATCTAAAATGATGATAAGTTAGTATAAAAGATGAATAAATAGAATAGTTTTGTTTTGGGACGTGTATAACAATAGTTCAGCGAGTATAAATAGCATCAAATATACCTTCGTAGGGTAATTCTCAGTGCTTGACTCTATTACTTAACAATCTCATCATAAAAGGCAAACACGGCCCCAAAACAATTACAATGTCAATACTTTACCTTCTTTGTTTGTAAAGAAAAAAAAAAAAGAAAAAAAACAACAGTGAAAGTAATTCAATGCCATTTATTGTAAGAAAAAAAAAAATTTTTTTGTGTATAAAGTGACTTGCTTGCCAATTAGGTTTCATTGCATTCAACCTACACTTTGAACACACCATTATTTTTGATAGTCACAAAAAATGAACAATAATTACAATTCAATGCCATAAGTGTATTAAATTATTAAAAATGCGTATTTGTATATTATAGAAAAGAATAAGGAGGGAAGAATAAATAAAGTGCAAGAATTAATTATGACCTATTTACGATTAAATGGTGCTTTCAAGACATCTACCAAGTTACGGAAACTGAACTTGAAGCCCCAGCCAGAGGACTCGATTTGGTCAGCAGATGGCGGCTGTTCTTTTACTTGTTCTGGTAAATCCAGCGTGGCAGATTCTTCCGATGTCTCTTCAACAGCATCAACTGAACTAACTACGTTTATATCAACACTTGTTTCTTCTTGTTTGTCACATGTAACATCCACTTCTTCCTTGACGTCAGGTACGACGCCATCGGCAATATTTGTTTCCTCGTCCTTCTTTTCATCTGCCTCAATTTCAACGTCAGCCATCACAGCGTCAGATGACTCTGCTTCCTTCTTGTCAATCTGCTCAGCAATAGCTTCCTTTGCACTTTGGTTGGCCTGTAAATGCTCCCATTCCGAGTTTACTTGCTGGTCAGTTGCATAAACCTTTTTGTCAAATATTAGCAATCTGCTATATTAACAGTTGGGCACTTACAATTAGAGTCTTGGCCTTTCTCTTTTCAATCAACTGCTTAACTTGATCATATAATTCACATTTGGTAATATCTATCTTGGTTTTAGTGAAGTTTCTCTGTTTCATGTGCATAAACCTACATTCTTCCTGGTTGCCACTACCAACATGAACCAATAAAACCTCAGAAGTGCTTTCATGCAACTTTAAGACGTCAAGAACGCCCTAAATATGAACTGTGAATGATAAATAACATGTAAAAAAAAATCCCATGTACCATAAGCAATACATCAATCAAGGCTTGCTTTTTTTCAAATTGAAGCTTTTTAGTATAGTTTCGGTCATCTGCAGGACCATAAAATACACTAAAAGCTGCAGCTACTGATTCCTTTTTTTCCAAGACAGTTGCGCCTATCCATACAGAGAAAGATGTTTCCTAAAAGAAACGGGTTAAAAAATCATACCACACTTGATAGTATCTATTTCTTACTGTAGATTCTTTCACGGTTCTTTTTGCTAACAAGGAAAAGAAAAAAAAAGGTTACAAAAAAGGAGGAAAAAACTTGTTTATGCATGTATATATACTCTTTGTTCTTTTGTTAGGCGTCTCTTTCACTTGCTCAACTGGGATTGAAGAAAAAGATCGCTTCCTTCTTGGAGTAATATCAGTTTGCTGGGTTGATTCGAATGGAGATAATAACTGACTATTGGCAACTACTTTTGACATTTAAACAATTATAAAAGAAAGAGAGAAAAAGAAAACGTGAAGAGAGAGAGAGAAAAAAGAGTTTTGGGGTATTAATGTGGAACAAAATAATTTCCCCTGATTTTTTATAGGATCAAATACTAAACTTACGTTATGCTTATTCTACATAAACATATTCGTCCCAGATATTACACGCTTATAAAACCACGTTGCAGGTGAAACATATCTGACATCCCTTCGATAAACATATATTTCAAAGCAAGGAAGGGTATCTTTTAATAAAAGTGAATAGCAGTAAATATATTGTTGTGTTACGTTTCACTTTCATTGGACTTATTAACTGTTGTCATGGTTCCTTTGATTTCACGCATTGAAAGATGAATTCTGGTTGGACATCACATCTAATACATCCCAATTTCCTTTTTTGTAAACCAAGGACTGAGCCTTTAACAGTTTAATCGCTGTAAACATTACTTTAAGCTTATCCTTTTCTTAAGCCTTTTTTATCAGAAAAAAACATGGTCAGCATATGCACTCTGTAACTTTTTACACATTTTGAGCTATACACTTTACTTTCATTCTTTGAAATAAAGCATAATCCTATCATATATAATGTTAAATGAATGAACATGACCAACACAGCCACTGCTAAAACCATAGGAAATCGGATAAACTAACTTTTATAAAATAACTATTGTCCTATACCTAGCACGTTTTGAGAACGAAGCATGAACATATCGTTTTAATGCTTCAGGAACCTTGTCGTAGTTTGAATTTGAACAATTGAAAGGTTTGGTTTGTCTTTCATTTGTTATTGAACGTGATTACAAAATAAATGCTTAGTATATTTTGGAGACTATTTCAAGTAGAGCCATGACATGCTTCAAGACAACTTTTTATGACTTTTGGAAGACAGGGTCAAAAAAATAGAGGTCAAAGGACAGACATGCAAATGGGTGCCTTTGAGAATTTTTTGTTGTTGTGGAATGTCTTTCAAGATCAACATCTCGTGTGAATCGTTTAAACTACGACTATAGGTCACCATGAAAATTGCCTCAGACAATTCAATAAGAATAATAGCCTATGCTTATTAACGCGCTAAGCAACTGCTGACTTTCACACAAAGTAACTTTGCATCATTATCAGTGATTGCTTACTGTTTTGCCCAAAGTAGTGTTACGAGTAGCTTGTTGCTCTATATGTTTGTCTTCAAATTGTGGATATCTTGCTTCTGGTAATAATACAAGCTAAGCTTCAAGCACGTTTACTAAACCGCGATGAACCGTAATATTAGTCACAAAGGAAAGACAGATTAGAATTTGAGTGTAGCTTTTTATGATTGCATGATAGATATGACATCAGGTGTATAGTTTTGACCAATGATGTACATATATATATAAAGGACAACGATGTGATTATAGAAAGTGTATTTTTGTATAAGTCAAGCCAATCATATTGACGTTCTTTTTCATTCTGTGGAGACTATTTTTCGATCAGCTGTTGTTTACATGACTAGTATCCAATAAAGAAAAAGTGATTAGGCTTTATTTTAAGAAAATGCTATCGGTCACAGTCGGATGTTATTTCCAAACGAAGATACAATAGTGCCAAGAGTAGTCAACAGGGTTCCCCCAGATTTCCAAGAAAGGTAAGATTAGTGTCATTCTCGGATTGATTACCATGAATCATTGTGTTTGTGTGTGTAAAGAATGGTACTAAACACAGCCGCGAATTTATTCATCTTGAATCTTTGAAAACTACATTGCGACAATCGTAAGATCCAACTTGACACTTTCATTGGACCTTAGGGACATGAAGGAAAGGGTTTTTGTAGTGCTGTCATGGTGATAAAGCTCATCTTAATCGTTACTGTTTGTTAATTTTAACTTTTAATGTGCCACGAACAAATTTATTTTTTTTTCTTCCTTCTCTTTTTAAGCCTTTTCTTTTTATTTCTTTCTTTTTTTTTTTTTTTTTTCCTTTCTTTCCCCTCTCTTTTCTTTTCTCTCAGTTTCCCAGAATAATCAGGATATCAACCCGCTTTCGACAATTGGTCGTAATGCGACTTCAACTGTCCAGTACAACAAGAGTACAGCTATATTGCTGGTAGATTGAGAAATGATTATATATGTATTTGATATGGATTAACACTTTATAAATGGCTTGTTATGATAGTTTTCTAGCATTAGGAGGCTTACTAGTAAATAATTTCTTCCTCCAAAAAAAAAGCACTCTAGTCATTGTTTCAAATTAACCTCTTTTTTTTAGTGTGGGTAAATGTTATTAATGAAAATAGCGTAGAGAATAAAGAAACAGAGTTGTATTAATCTACGATCATCAGTTATAACTTTGCAGTGATGACAGGAATTCTATTGATGCCATCGTTTCAACAAGATATGGTTAATGTAGATGATGGAACAAGTAGTGTCATGATCAGTGCATTAATGGCTGGTACAGTTATTGGCGCCATTTTTTCAGGACCATTAGCAGATGCAATTGGAAGAAAGGCACTTATGGCACTAGGAATTATTGCATTTATCTTTGGTAATGTTCTTCAAGTTGGTGCGGATAATCTAAGTACAATGTATGGTGGAAGAAGCGTGACAGGTGTCAGTATTGGGTAAGTTTCTTTTCCCCTTTTCTTTCCTCTTTACCCGTATTATCCAGTAGAAACATAATCATCTATTAAATAGGATGCTCTCTATGGCTGTACCATTGTGTAAATCTTTTATTTTATTGGCTTGGTTTTTAACTCTATGCACTTACTTTATTATATTTTTAGATCAGTCAGAAATTGCGCCAAAGAATATGCGTGGTAGATTGATGTCTATCCAACAATTCACCATGACACTAGGAATAGCAGTAGCTTATTGGATTGATTATGCATTCATGGATGTGGATGGATCTACAGGATGGAGGTACACCGCCTTTTTTTTTGGTACATAGCAGCATTAGTCTTAATATATGTCATTATCTTAGACTTGCCATTGGAATTCAACTTATACCTGCACTCTTTGGCCTGATAGGGCTACTTTTATTAATTCCAGAAAGTCCTCGCTACTCGATTGATAAAAAGCATACGACACAGGCACTTCACACTCTTGCCAAGATTCGTGGAGATGGCACAATAACACATAATGCAGCATTAATGGAATTTGTAGAAATGAAGCAAAATATCACTTTTGAACACAAGATTTTCAAGAATGAAAAGTATAAACGTATCTTTTTTTCTGGACCTGAAAACAATCGAAGGAGACTTCTCCTTGGCATGGGCGTTCAGATCTTTCAACAACTGACAGGCATTAATGCAATATTGTAAGGTTTGAGAAGCAGAGAGCGGGTCATTTGAAAAAGTTTTTTTTTCTCACATTTCACACCTTTAGAGTATTCGCTCCCCAAATATTTAAAGCCGCTGGGTTGTCTGGAAAAGGCGTTGCACTCATGGGTAAACGATAAGAATAAGAAGATATATTCTTTATTAATACATATTTAGCAAATGCATTGAGTGGATCGATTAATCTACTAGCAACCATACCTGCTATGATCTTTGTAAGTTATTAATCAAAAAGAAAAAAAATTCATGCAAAACTCATTTAAAATAAGATTGATAAATGGGGCAGACGACCTACTATGATTATCGGAGCCATTGTTTGCTGTATTTGTATGGGAATTATGGCCATTTTAGCAGGTAGACATGGATATGGACATGATGCAATTACTACAGAGAGCGACACTGTTGATAGTATGAGCATGATTGATCAAAAAAACCCTTTGGTTCTTTTATTTGACACTAATGCACCTACTATCGGATTCTTGGTTGTCATGTATGTCTATGTGGCAGCTTATTCATGCACCTGGGGTACACTGGGCTGGGTTTATCCTGCTGAGCTTTATTCTCAAGGTGTAAGAGCCAAAGCTCTTGGTATATCAACAGCCTTCAACTGGATAACGACTTATGCAGTACTTCAACTAACACCCATCATGTTACGAAATATTGAATGGAGAACATATGTATTATTTTGCGTGATGTGTCTCATCATTGCAATCATTGTTCATCTCTACTTTCCTGAAACAAGTGTATGTGTATCATTTTTATTCCAGATATAAAAAGACTCACATTGATCATTATTAGGGTAAATCATTAGAAGAAGTTGATCTCATATTCAGCTGTCGATTTAATTATTACGATGTGAACGTACACCATCCTCAAACAGCTGCAGAAGCATTAGCACAGATGGAAAAAGTTCAACAGCGAGATAAGAACCTGTATCGATTTCCATTTACACCCGAAAGAAGCTTCAGTACAAATAGCCAACATAAAAGATCTACTCTTTTACCACAATATCATCAGCCATCCTATGTAGTCAAGTTCCCGCAAGATGCCTATCGTCGTTAATTATTCAAACTCTGTAGATACTCATATACCACTTAATCTCTCTATCTCTATCTATCTCTTTCTCTACTTTTGCTTTTTTTTTACTCCAAGTAATTAATAACTATCATAGCAACACTCACCCCCCCACACACACACACACAGCAAAAATACTTTTAGTTTCATATACCACAGATATTTTCTTTATATTGTATATAAGGGTATTTATAATCATAATTGATAATAACACACACACATACATATATGTATACCTTGTCTAAATAATTGATTTTTTTTTCCTGTTTGACTTTTTTATATTTATTCTTTTGTTTGACATGGTTGATTCCAATGAGAACACACAAGATGACCCTTTATCAGCTGTACTATCTCAATTAGCCTCTCCAGACAACTTTGATCCTGAACTTCAAGCTGTAGACGACGATCAAGATATGCAGGACATTCTTGATGCTTTACTTGAATTACAACGATTAGAGGGACAAGAAGGTGATTTATTCGATCAAGACAATCTCACCATTAGTTATGCTATTTCACTCAATCAAGAGCTGCAACGAGAAGCCGAAAGACAGGTTGCACTCATCGATCAACAAATGAAGTTGGTGACAGATAGACTTGTAAAGCTTTTTTTTTGTTGCTTTTAGTCGTATTAGAAATAACTTCGATTATATAGAACAACTTGAAAGCCATAGCTCGACAAGAAAGCACTTGCAAACACTTTAGAAAGAGCGGTTATTCTCAAAGCATAAAGAAAGTCTTGTTCTTTGATGAAAATGAATTATTACAAAACAGTGACGAAGAAAGTCATGATGAGGAAAGTGAAAGTAGTGACGAGGAAAACGATGAAAATGCAGATAGTTTAAATAATGAAGGATATAGGATAGCAAGAGGATGTAAGTTGTATTTGATCAACAAGATCACATCCTTAAAACCTATTTTCTTTAGGGACAGGATTAGAAAGAAAGAGGTTATTTGAAGCAATCCATTCGGAAGCAAAGAGAGTGATAGCTCATGAATTTTTGAAAAGGTATACATACATACACTCGTTGGGGGGGGGGCAGATAGCTAATAAAGAGCGTTAGAAATGAACCATGGCGTGTTTGGGAGATTGACAAAATGACTCCAGCTGAACTAGAGGCTGTTCCTGTCAACAGGATTGACTGGGAACGTGTGAGCTCTTTACATGTCACCACTCGTGACCCTAATGAATGTTTGATCCAGTGGACAACGCAAGAACATCCCGCTATTAACAAGAAGCCTTGGTCTGCTCAGGAATCAGCCAAGCTTAATAGCCTCGTCTTGACTCACGGTGAGATTGGGCAGTGGGAAACGATCGCAAATGAATTAGGCACCAATAGGACAATCTCACAGTGTTTTTCGCGGTATATGGCTGATAAACATGCTCGTGGACAACATCGAAAATGGACACCAGAGCTGGATGCACTCTTGGAGAAGGGGGTTCGGATGTTTGGGGACCAGAATTGGCAGCATGTCGCATCCATGTTTGGAAATAAGTCAGGGCAGCAATGCTTGCAAAGGTGGCGAAAAGCAACTAGCCCAGCCATTATAAAACAACGGTGGACACCTGAGGAAGATGATATGCTGAAGAGAGCAATGCAACTATATGGGATTGGTAATTGGAGAAGGATTCAGAGGCTGGTACCTGGAAGAACGGATATGCAGTGTAGAGAACGATATGTGAACAAACACGATGAATCTGTTCGCCGCGATAGAATCACTGCTGAAGAAAAGCAAAGGATAAAAGAACTTGTAGAAAAGTATGGACCAAAGTGGTCCTATCTTACTCAATATTTACCTGGAAGAACAGATAACCAAATAATGAAAACATACAGGTCCATAATAGCCTCTGAGGAAAGAAACAGAAAAAGTCTTGAGAGAAAGCAGGAAAAAGAAAGGAAAAAACTCGAGAAAAAAGAGGCAAAGTTAAAGGTAAAGCAGGCAAAACTAGAGGAAAGGGCGGCAAAGAAGAGACTATCTGAGCAGGCCAATGCAAACAAAAAACCAAGAAAACGAAGGAGAAAGAATCAGGAAGAGGAGTCTGTTGTTCAAGAGGAGCCGATTTTAGAGAGTCAACAGGAAGAGGAGCCTGCTGTTCAAGAAGAACCAAGTTTGAACGAACAAGAGGTTGTTACTGAGGGAGGATCGGGAAAATAATTCATAGGTGTGGCTTTTGTCCGGTTGTTGAAAAGTGAGAAAAAGTCTCTCTTTTTTTTGTATGTATCTGTAAATAATCCCTTATTTATAAAAGAAATATAACCTTCAATTAAGCATGGTTAGTTTTATACACGAATAAATGATTAAAAACCATTGTTCATTCTTTTTATAATGACTGTAGAAAAACGGATCTAAAGAAAATTTGACATGGAAGATCAATTATCTTGCAGCCCAAGTAAAAATAATATTAGTTATGAATTCATTAACAAACCAGCACACACATGTCTAATATAGGTTGGCGAAAAGACACACATGAAGACGGCCATTATAGCTGCATCAAGAGCAAAACATCAACAGATCCATAATCCAAACTCTCAACCAACAGATACAGAGACCTTAAAAGAAAAGTTACAGAATACTAGAAAATTGAAACTAGAACATAAATTGGTAAGCATTCATTGATTTGGTCGATTTGACAACATATAATTAATAAGCATACGAAAGCATCAAGGAAGAAGAGAAATAAAAAGTGCATTAAAGAAATCAAAGATTATTGAAACACAAAAGCAGATCAAAAAGATCAAGTCAGCCAAGGCCATGGAAGAAAAGTAAAATAGTGTTATGTTTCTTTCTTTTGTGTTTTCTCATAGTGATTATAGGAAGGATGATGAGAAAGAATCTCAAAAGAAAGTGAAGCCAGAGGATCTACCAAAGCTTGAAAAAGAACTAGATATGCTAAAGGTACGTGATGAGATAATCGATAGATCATAACATAATAATCTTTCTGTGTATCGTAGCGTGTGGATCTTGAATATCTTGCAGATAAAAAAATCAAATCGACCCTTCAAAAGAACCCTGCATTCAAGGATGAGGAACTAGTGAAACAAGTGATAGATAGTATTGAGATAAACAACAAGTACCCAGAGGATATTGACAAGCTGATATTATCCAATATTGAAGCAAGATTATTAGCACACAAATCAGTTGTGGCCGAAGTTCAAGGTATCACTCAGTCCTTTATCAGCATCTTGAAGGGAGATGCAGAAAAAATTGAGAGAAAGAAGGCCGAGGAATTAGAAAAGAAGAGAAAGGCTGAAGAAGCGAAAAAGAGAGCAGCTGAAGCAAATGACGAAGGACAGGGTGCTAAGAGACAAAAGACGAATGGCAAACCTAATGCTTCATCCAAATTTATGGATTCCTTGGCAGAATACGATGAAAAGAATGATGAATTTTTCAAAAAGATCTATGAAGGTGAGACGAAAAAGAATCGACCAGGACAAAGACAGAGAAGAAAGTAAGTTGGCAACAACAATAAAAAAGGTATATAATGGATTTAATGAACATCTTAATTCTATAGACAATGGGAAGAACTGTATGGTAGGAAGGCAAATCACATTTCTAAACAGTATAAGCAACGAGAAGAGAAGCGATTGGCCAATCCAAACTATAAACCAAAGAAAAAACAAGAAAAGAAGCCAGAAATTAAGAAGGCTCCTGTTGAGCCTATGCATCCATCATGGGAAGCCAAACGTCAACAACAAGAGATGATGTCCAAGGCTTTAAGCGGAAAAGTGTCCTCAAATAATAAAATTGTGTTTGATGACGACTAATATAATCAACTACGGATAACATATCTTTCAATAAATACAAACATCTAGCATGAGTGAAGTTTAAGATATTCATATTTATTTAACATAACAAAAAGCAAGGCCATCATGGCGTCCAGAACTCACAGTTTGTAAAGCAGTGGCAACAACACGGTCATCTTTAGTGATAAAATCATTAAAATCACGAACTCCCTTAAAGTGTGGTTCATTCTGAAAATTTTCATCCAAAAAGCGTCCACCAAACACTACATTATCCGTGACAATCAATGTACCTGGTCGAGAAAGTTGAATAGCACGATTGAAGTAGTTTACATTGTTATCTTTGTCAGCGTCAATAAAGACCAAGTCAAAAGCAGGCTCCTTTTTGGCAATCAAGTCATCGAGTGTATCCAAAGCAGCACCAACCCTGATTTCAACAATTGAAGATAGACCGGCATTTTCGATGTTCTTTTTAGCAATATCTGCATGCTTGGGATTCCTTTCACAAGTAATTACTTTGGCAGAACCAGGATTACCTGAGGCATTTGCAAGTACTGCACGACCAAAATGGATAGAGCTAAAACCACCCAATGTTCCCACTTCCAGAATACGTTTAGCTGAAGTAGATAGAGCAAGGACCTGAAGGAGTCTGCCATGTAAGAAGGACACGTTTTGAGAAGGTAAACCGGCTTCTTGGCTTGATCTTAAAGCTTCTACTAGTACTTTATCTTCTCTTACACCAAGACGAGTTTCAAAGTATCCTTCAACAGTTTTAGCAGTTTGTTCGGAGGCCATAATGATAATAATACGGACAATAATGTGAAAAAGGCGAAAATTGTCCCTTTTATATCCACACTCGTAACAATGTCTTATTCCGCAATAATTTACCATCTTTAGTTAATGCCAGGTCGGGGGTCTGTAAGATGCATGAATTGTGTGTATTGATGAATAAAAAAGCCAAGAGTTTTTTTTTTGACCAATAAGCATTGAACTCTAATCAGATCAAGTTACACCCTAGATCAAGCACAGAATATACAAGTAAAAGTAACCCAAACATATTCAAGCAAAATGATATTCATTACTGATTTAATGCGAGTCTATTTACTTTAGATAAAATGTATAAGCATAGATTCCTTTTGAGTTAAATTATTATTGCAAGAAAAGCGATATATGCTATGATGTACAGCGAGCAACCGCGTGCTTTTACATATAGAAATTCCGAAATGGCGCGCCTTGTTTTAAAAATTCCATCTGATAACTTTTAAACATCCGATAAATTGAGCCAACTCTGTATTTGTCAAATGTAGATATTTTGTTTAGACTGAAAACTATTTTAACCTGTATTGCTGCTTGATATTAATATAAATGGGTAGAATGATGCGACATGATATTATCCTTTATAGTGTATCTAAATCTTATCAGATGATTACAAAAGAGTACCTCTTATTGGTGCGACATATTTGCTTCTTATTCATGTAAGAATATCTCTTACTAATACAAGCACTTTCTTTCGTAAAGTCATTTAAGCTGTCGTATTTCTACCTTTATATTGAAGAAGGTCACACCCTTTGTCGTCATATAATAAATATACTTCGTATAGAAGCCAAGGTTATCTTAAATATTAGTATAACACGTCATATTAAAGCTATAGTATATAGATGTAACTTATTGACAATATTTATTCCTTTATAAATATCAATTTATTTTTTTCCATGAAACTCTTCCCTTATTCTGTTTATAAAAAGATCATAAAGAGTCTTGTTCCATCTACTTGCATTCCTATGTTTCTGGGGGTAAAGCAACTAATTTCATTAGTTATCACATAGGCAACAGTAATGAGCCTAAGATAGCCTTGTACTTTTAGAAGCATATAAACCTGGGCTTGACTCAATAAGCAGACTCATGCTCATTGATTAATGATTCCATCAATATTGTAACAGGGTGCCTTATTGTAGCACCAGAAAACGCATATACTGCTTCGTCAACAGAATTTATGAACAGAAGCTTGTAATGTATATTGCATATGTCATGCTAAATACTTTATCACCTATAATAATGACTGAAATACGGAAAGATATTGTTGAAAAGTTTATGATTTACGTAATCCGCTATTGTATTTCTGTCTTTGAAAAATACAAGCCAATGTTACAATTCCTGTATTTAGTCTAACAATGCATTATGCTGCGCTTACCCTATAAATACTTGTGGTATGAGATTACTCTAAATCTATACTTTAAGGACGAACAAACCAAAGAGACTGACCACAAAACACGCTACCTTCATATAACGCGACATGCCTAACTCTTATTAGCCAGAATCGGTTCCTTAATAATTTAAGATGACGTTTTTTGTAATAATGAGCTGCCTTTCTCGTAAAAGACAGTAGTTTATGCTGATGCGTATAACTACGTAAGACTCCAAAAAAAGAAAATATAAAATGGACAAAGTAGCAATACAATGCCCGAAAAATCCCCATTAAAGTAAGTCAAATAACGTTCTTTTATGCACTATGAAAATATCTATTTTTTTTTTTATTTGTTTAACATCATTATTAAGCAATATAATTTTTTTATGAGATATAATAATCATTACTATATGCAAATATGAATGGTATCTTACTTGATTATTGACTATGATAATACTACATGTTGTTTTGCTCAAAATATACACGACATTTCTCTGAGAAAAGAAAGCTCTCTACTTATAAAGCTAATTAAATAATCCTCTGGGACATTAGAAAGGTGTTGATGATAAGAAGGCAAACAGATAGAGGTTGAAATAAAGCCGTTTTACATACATTTTATAGTTAAATCAGGTCTTTTAACCAAATTAATTTATGATATATATAACTTACGATTTCTCAAAACCCTTTTTAGATTACATTTTCTAATTAAAGCAGTAGCAAGCATTATTGAAGTGTCTCGAGACTATAATTATTTTTATGCCGCCCATTGCATAGTGTACATAAAAGCACACACTTCAGGAACCAATGTGATTCTGTTTAAGCGAATTAAGATTAAAGAATAATAGAAAACAAGGCTTTATTCAAAACTGGCTACATTGGTGTGGTTTCTTTGCACATATTTTATATCAACCTTTTTTTTTAAAGTACATCATCTTATATCCAAATAATAAAAAGAGTCATTTAAGACCCTTCGATATTTTTTAAATAGAAATTTACTATTTAGCATAGTCTACATGCTAATATAATTAATCAGAAAAAGCTTTATTGTTTTGCTTTTGCTGTGCAATCAATGTTGTGTATCTTTTAAGTGTTGTTAAAAGCTTAATGTATCAATTTATTATTTCCCAAAGTTATTTTACGATAATTGGTAAAAAGCAACTTACTATTTGATATATATGAAAAGCAACATTTATAATAGCTTACTCTGATGATATATTATATAAATGACCTTCTTTCTTTTATATACTTGTGTAGTATCTTTAAATTCTAATAAATACAATACCGACAAGATCCTGCTAGTTATAGCTGTACGGACTGGAAATGTTCAATATTGTATCAATAATGCTGTACTTGATTTCATAATTAGTCAGCATATCTTGAAGCAAAGGCGTCTGCTGATAAGAAATGTGTCAACATGAGATGTATAGGATATAGAACTGACATGATCTCTCAGTATTTTGCTTTTATCCTCTTTTATTCCATTAATATACTCTTGCACATAATTCTGACTATATACATGTACAAAATAATATTAAAATGGTTAAACTGTGTATTGAAGACAATTGACGCGCTTATACGTTTGAGCGGTACTGTACGAGCATAGTTTGCTATTATCATTTGTATTTAAAAAAGTAAAAACTAAATATGCTTCTGAAGCATTTATAAGAACTCATTTTCGACCACAATGAATATACAATTCAACCTGATTCCACTTACGGCTTTTATTAGGCATGCTTACTACTTGTAAAAGGTATCTACCAGTTATTTGTTACGGCTTTTGCAGATCATTTTTCATCGATATAGACTTATTATACATCCGTTCTAAATCATATCGAGCAGTGTCTCCATTAAAGAGCTAAAGTGTTGTGTTTCTGGAAAACTAATGATGACCTACTCATTGGGCACATATTAACGAGAATAGATAAATGGTTGATTTCGTTAGTATTTTACAAACTAACCTTTTTTATAAGACTATATCCTTTGTAAGTACTTTACCATTTTTTATAAGTCTTTTGTTTATGCTTTTTTTTGCAGTTGTCTGCGTTTATTTTTAGTGAATGAAGCGAAATTTTAATTTTTCAAATATAATAATAAACTGAAAAATAATATGTTTTCTAAGGATTCATGCATAACTTTATATCATCATACTTTGTATGTAATTGTGCTTACTTGTGCTTCTCTTACAACAACCATTATTAGTTTGAATGATCGACCATAAGTGTATCTTTTATAAGCGGTTAGAATGTAACGAATGAAGGTTACTGATACAATTTTTTTTTCCTTAGAAAAACAATGACATGTAAAAAAAATAAAATAAAGAAAAACGCGTAAAATAAAATAAAAAAGGAATCCTAAGCGGGTTACATATCCCATCTAACCAAAAGGGAGAAGATTATTTAATAATCCTTTATAATCGACACCAAATTTATTAATGCAGCTGTACTCGTGTTCAAAGATAGTCCTAAAAAAAAAGCTACCGCATGACTAAAGGCGAGCGCTGGAAATTTCCTTTGAATTTTTTTATATTTTTTTGTTTCCCTTTAAAAATGGATACCTCAAATACGATTACAGAAAAGGAATGTAGCAAACTGGTTGATCAAGTCTTGAAAGAAGATAATATTATCCCATCAAAAGAACCTACAAATCAAGAGAAGCAAGAAAATGGAAATATTGACATGATTCAAGAATCTGACGAAGCTAATCTTGACAAGCCTGAATTAGACAAAGAAACGATCGATCGCGACAAAGTAATTAAGGGAGAGAGTGATAATGACGATAAGAGCAATGAAGACAAGATTGCTGAAGCTGAAGAAGATGTTGACATGGATGAAGAAAGAAAAAAGCAAATCGAGCTAGATGGGTTGCTATCTAAAGCCTTGGCTGAAGAAGAAGAAGAAGAAGAAGAAGAGGAGGAAGCAGAATACGAAATAGAAAAGATTGTCAGGCACAAGATATTCAAGGTAATGATGAACAAAAGAATAATGAGCAGAGAATTGACTTTGGATTCAATTTAGGGAAAAGTTGTTCAATATGAAATCAAGTGGAAGGGTTACCCTGAGGAAGAAAACACGCTTGAAAAGGCCAGCACAATTCACAAGTAAGTAAACAGATTGATAATCACATCAACACTGACATATTTTCAGTGACGTGTTTGATCTCTGTAAGCAATATTGGGACAGCCTGGGTGTGAAGAGACCCCCAAATGCACCAGGTTACGAAAGAGAGGATGAAAAGGAGGGAAAAAAGAAGGCCAAATCAAAAAAGCCAGATTTAAATGGAGAGAGTACGGTATTAGGTAAGCGACCTCGATCTATCAGCTTGGATGAAGAAAAAAAGAATGACTTGGATCCAAAGCATGTCCCTCGATGCATGCATGAGAAAGGATATCGTTTCCCTACTTCTTATCCCAATGAGAATACACAGTGGGATGAAGAAATGAAAAGCATCTCAGCTGTACAGCTCTCTCCTATAGACAAATCTATTATGCTGACCTATGTTGATTGGTAAATGCTAAACGATATGATGTCAGTATTTAATTAATACAAATTAAAAATATAGGAAAAATGGTGAAAAGACTATCCATTCAATGAAGGAAATTCATGAAAAATGCCCAGAAAGCGTAAGTTATCACTAGTAACAATTTCATTTTCTTACGCATATTTATTTTAGTTGATTGATTATTATGAAGCAAGATTAAGGTTTGTTTAGATGGCGAATCAAAGTTTTAAACCATTAATAAAAAAAAAAAAAGGGGGGGAATAGTTTGACTCAAAGCTTTACCTTTTTCATTTTTGATAAAGAGCGTTATTAAAAGATCTATATGACTGTTCCTGAGTAGCAAGTGAAATGCTTTTACCAAACGTGTCCAATAAAGACGACTACGAGAAGAAAAACAAATACCGCATTAACAACGCGAAAGACAATAAAGGAAATTCCGTCCATCAGTGTGATGCCCAAATAATTTGTGTCATATAATCAAGTCTATCATGCTTTTTTGACGGCTCAGCAATATTAAAAGCAAAGAAACACATGTAGATTTTATGTAGAATATGATAAAATCAGTTTATCAGCACATTATTCAATAAATTTGTTTGACTATTTTTTCATACTCGTCGCATATCAGCGAGTATACACCGAAAAGGCTAATTGCAAGGACAGAGCCGTCGTCTCCTAGTATACTTGCTCTACTAGGAGTAAATATCTAAACTCCTCGAGGAGAGCCGTGATCAATACAGCGATATATATTGTGATGGAATACATGTGGTCTACCACGTCGACGAAGGATGCTGTATACTTCATATTTTCCTGTTTCGCGAAGCCGATCGACCACAATGCATTCTAAGTAACTATAATTACTATTAAAATGTTAATAAACACGTAATAATCAAAAATCGTGATGCTATAAAACTTACTTGACCAAAGTTCTGATATCATCAGGCTTTGTGGAAAGTGCGGCGTAATCAATGCTCGCAAGGCATACTATCTTAATATTCGCTGATAGCTTTGATAATAAAGCTATATCGATCAAGAATTAGTTCATTGCGCTATACCTTTAATTTTTCTTCTAAAATTCCCATACCTCCAGAACTTACTTTGTGTCCTCCCAGCGCAAGAGTTCAACTCCATTTTTCCTCAAGTTCGACAACATTAGGCATATCTCTAGATTCAATGGGACTTCCAGTATAACTTTGTGGAGAAACATACTCCAATTCAACAGGTGACCTTTCTCTCAAACCTTCAATCATATTTTGAAGATTAACCTTTAGCGCATCATTCGACAGTTCATATGGGCTTTTTCTTGAATACCCTACAATTTCAAAGCCATTCAGCTTATTAATATGGCACTCATATCTTTTTTTGATAGTTGGCAATATTGTGCGCTAAAAAGGGTGTGCACTACGCGCACGAAGAAATCCACGAAGGAGTTAATGTTACAAGCGCTACCTGTGATGTCGTCAACAAATCTTTCCAATGTACAGCGTCGCGTTAAGCTTGTTCAAGAACAGATATCTTTCCATGTTCCTAGATATAGAATACGACTTTTATAAAGTTTCAAGAAGAAAAAGAGATAAAATGTGGTTATTGCTGTATTTATTCTAGTTTTATGTTGTCAGTCTATCAACAAAGAACCAAGGTCATCCAAGAGTAATGATGATATACTCGCATTTTACATCAATGATATCTCACCGGACAGCCTTAGGTTATGTAGGCACTTTGGACAGTATGTAGTTGTAAAGTGACGCCACATATAGTACCTCAAGGAAACGCCTGTAGCATTAGCCTTCTCGTGAATTTCCTCGTACGCATAGTGTTCATCTAGTTAATAGATTGTCGTAGAATATACAAACTGCTTGCGAATGTGTGATCAGTATCTCTGGGTTTGAGGGCATGCAAGTGGACAGGAGGTGGACGCGAGTTTTTAAAAAAAAAAAAAAAAAAAAGTCGGCTCCGTCATTTTGTCGAGCTTTTATTCTTCCTTATCGTTATTGTGGTCTTGCTTTAACCGAGGATCAAGCAAGCACAGCCTGTTTTTGCAGGTTAACGTTTTGGTTAACTTTTTGTTGGCTAATCAAGGCTAACAAGACTGTCATCACATGGGCTCTTTGTTTCGACATTTATCCCAGCATTTGTAAGAATGAGAAGCGAAACTTTTGAAGTGACTTTTTTCTATACTCTTGCAGGCTTCCATAATTCTTTTTGACATAGTGTCTTCTAAAAATACGAAGTTGATTTTGATTGGCTGCAACATTGCTTCTTGGAAGGACTGCATCCCTCATATTTGATGGATTAAGCTTTTTAGCAAACCAAACACTTCACTTGACATGTCATCAAGCGTATGTTAAAGATCAATATAAAGGAAAGAAAAGTGACCATGATCAGTTTTAAGGATGAAAAAAAAAAAAAGATAATCATAGACTCCTCTCCCTTTTCTCTCCTTCCAAACATCTTCTCCCTACCCCGCTTTTTCTTTTCTTTTTTTCCTCTTTTTCTCTCTCTTTTTTTTTTTTTCCTTTTTTCCTTTGTCTTTTTTATATTCTGTATTTCATTTTAATAAAACATCAGCTCCTTTACATTTATATTTTTTTTTCTTTTCTTTCTCTTCTTTTTATGTTATAAAAATGTGGTCTGTTTCACGAATCGTAAATAACCATGTCACCGTGGAAACCAATGACCCTTGACTGACCATGTTTAAACTAATAGTTTGGGGATTCAAAATGGATAAAGGCGATATTGATTACGATCATTTTACAAGCAGTATTGGCCATAATTTTTGAATCAATCATATTAGGAAGTCATGCCACTGAAATCAATATCATCAATCAAGAAAGATTAAACCAACAAGCATTTGGACAAACCCTTAGAATAGCTTATGCCAACGCACGATCATTACTAGTCTATTTTGCTCTATTCATTATCGCTCAACTATTCACAGTCATTTTAGTGATAGACGCTGTAATAAGACCTATATACATACACACACAAAATAAGAAATTAAATAATTAATTTGTTTGCAGGTCCTTCAGAAAAACACAATAGAGCTAATCGCGCTGGTCGCATTCGAATTGGGCCTCAGTGCATATACCATCATTCAGTTCCATCAGGCTTCTACTTTATTTTCCAACAAGGACGACCCAACAGTATCACTCATCTTGGCCTTTTTGGGTGACAATTACAATGCTTCGAAATGGGCAGAGATCACACAGATATGCATCATGCTTATCTTTACTATACTTTTCATATTTTTAGCATATAAACTCTACTTAGAGTTTGGTTGGCAAATTTACAAAAAGATTGGTGCAGATTTAGCTATGCGAGGTTGAACTCTAGAAAAAGCAGTAGTGTGATTGAATATTGACCTTGATTTTATAGATCGCTACAAGATGTATCAGATATTCATGATGCTACTCAAATTTGACTTTTTCTTCTTTTTGGCATTTTCAATTCAATACCTCGTATTACTCATCGTCACCTGGTTACCAGAAGCAGATACCCCAGAATCTAAAGCATTAATTGTTAGAGAATTGATCGAACATATCGTACTTAGTTGTCTTGTCTCCATTGCCATGTTGGCACTAGCTTATTGGGGTGTAAGTTAAGTAGTAGATATGATGTACATTGATTAAACTGTATCATAGTTACGTAGAGAATGCAAAATACACATGTACTTGTTTACGGCCCTATCTATGGCAAGTATGGGGTACTTTATTTACATGCTAGTCACCATATCCCAGAACCCTGATCGATTTGTTGGTTCAAAGGCTTTCTTGACTTTCTTTTGTAAGTTTTTTTTTCCTTGATTGAAATGGTTTGAACTAAATATATATGATAGTATGCGTTGATATGGTGCTAATTTTGGTAAGTTTAATATAAATAGATCTTTTAAAATTGACCTCCCTTTTCCTCACAACCTTAATTAGGTTTCTGTGCCTGTTGCTCTCATCTGCCTCAAGAACTTTAACCATGGCTTGATTAATCACAGTAAGTATAAAGTAAAAGAAAGATGAAATAGATACTAAATCATGCTAGTATCCCATGTCTCTTCTCATTCAATGCACTCTATCAATAACAAGACAGGTACTAAAGATACTACTAGTCCTGAGAGATGGTCTATTGAATAAAGACAGAAAAGGAGAGAGATTATTACTATTGTTATTATTGTACATATATAATGTATGTCTAGATGATTATTATTACTATTATTATTATTATTATTATTATTATTATTAAAGCCTGTGTCCAGCAACAGCACAGAAAATAGTCATAAAAATAAAGGTAATAAGTATAATAATGAATAAAACCACGAATGATCGTAATCTGAGGACTTGTCTGACACGAGGTTGAGCGATGGCATTAAATTTGAATGGCATTGTCTCACTGGGCTAAAGATTTTAGTGTGTGTGTTTATGTGTGATTTCTCGCTATTTTTTTTTTCTTACCTAATGTTGAAACATAAAACCCATATAGGATCGATACCGATAATAGAAGTAACAATCGAAAATACGCCTAATCCTATCGGTAAAATACCCTATAGAACAAAAAGTAAGTCTCTCCATCAAAACACACAGATATTTTTACCCATAATCGCTGTTGCCATGGGGACACATCTAAAAAGATCAAGGAGAGTTCAAGCGAAAAGCCAATGAATAAAAGAAATGAACCGAGTGCTAAACGACCCACTTGCTGAAAAAGTGTAAGGTTCATAAACACTTTATACTTTATAAACTGGGGGAAAGTCGTTTCTAGCTGCTGATAGACAAACTGCTTGGCCTGGAAAAAGATAGCGGGATCCTCAGGACCTAGCCGCTTATGGTGCAGATAATCGTCATCAGAGAAATGGTGGGTGATAGCCTGCCTGATCTCTGATGGAAGCTGGGTTATTTCCTTCTCGGCATTAGGCACAATGTATCTTAGGTAAATCCGTTCAATGACCTCTGCCATCTCCTCCTGTGTCGGTCTCTTGTTGATCCGTGTTGATGTAGCCGAATGAACGGTCGTTGCGGTTGACGGACGCGGTTGAATGAGTAGCATGCGTGTGAGAAGGTCAGGAAAGTTGGAGGAGATAGAAGTTCTGCCGTCGAATAGTGTCAGATCCGAGGGATGAGGTTTATTCAGACAAGGCAGTTGCTTGGCCTGGTGTCGAATGTATCTTTTATACAAATGTACTGCCTGTGCTACATCAAGCCAGAAATCCAGCAAGGTGTCCATCTCTAGTCGGTCTCGTAAGACGATATAGTAATTATATAGGCAGACAGGCGGTAGGCTTCTTCTGTGTAGTACGTCATTGAGTGAGGGTAGTCCTGATGGTTCGTTCGATTGAATAGTTTCATGGTTTTTGAAAGTATCCATGGACAAAAAGAAGAGAAGAGAAAGAAGAAGGAAAGGAGAGAAAGGAGGAACGATAATAAAGTATAAAGCAATTTAATGCTTCTTCCTTTTTTCTACATATGCGTTATAGGAGTTTTAGAAGGAGAAAGAAAGAAAAGATTACAACAGCAAAAAAGAAAAAGAGAGAGAGAGAGAGAGAGAGAGACAGAGAGACAGACAGTAGACAGACCGCTTCACCCCCTAGTTTCTTTCTTTCTGCAGGGACATAACGCTCAGTATGAGTGACTGAGTTCCATGGTTGCATTCTTATCTACTCTCTGTCATTCCAAAGAATAGTAAGAATAGTAATGTATTGATATTTCTACACACACACATACAAAAAAGGGAAACTTTAGTTGCTGATTTACTAAATTATACTGTGATCATTTGTACATATGCAAAAGTAACAGAAAAATATGCAAGATTACATTACAGAAAAAAGAGGCTAGACTTGACAGGCTTTAATACTTTATCACATCAAAAGTCATATAAGCCGCATGTATGAACACGAGTTCCCCTTTTTACACTCAAAGTATGAAAAAGTATCAATCGATGTCAAGTATTGACAAAGTCTAAAAACTTGTTCATATGAAATATTGATGCAGTAAAGGGGGGAATACTACATATTGATCAAATACTCAAAATGCCTTGTATATTCTAATAACCACCACTAAAAAAAAAAAAAGAATTCATTCTAACTCATTATGCATAGATGTGTTTATAATAGTAAACTCGGCTCTTTCCTTTTTTTTTTAATGAGTTAATAGTAATCATTGCTAAAATAAATATCAAACGCAGTAGACTCCTTCGAGGTGAACACGTGAAATTCTTTTAATGGTCTGAACCTTTGCTTCCTTCTTTCCACGCTTATCTTTTGAACCCTTTTTATATCGTTTTTTGGTTTTAGAGTTAATAAGCTTAGTTGTGCTTGGATATGTTGTAAATTTGCTTATTCAAACACACACACACACACACACACACACGTAATATAGAAAAAGAAAGAAGAGGACAGGATTTAGTTTCATCTAAATAAAGCTCAAAGTGTATACCATTCATTTCTATTGTCATGTGAGCTCTTTTCACTTCTGGTAATTGCCACTGGAACCTAGAAGATGTGAGTCCACAATAAGAGGAACAATGACATTGAACCATATTTCCAAATGTTGCTTCTTGAGTCATTTTTTTTTTTTAAAAAAAAAAAAGAGAGAGAGAAAGGGGTCTTTTTTATGCGCAGTTATTTCTTTTATTCAACTCAGCATTGACAGGGCCACTTTTCTATAGATTTTTTTTCTTCTTCTTATTTTCTGTCATATATAAATTCGAAATGCATCCACCATTAGACGCTCATAAACAAGAAGGCTGTGAAAAAGTCATTGAAGCTTTAGAAGAATGTCATAGAGCAGGCACGTTTAATAAGTTCATTGGTGCTTGTAATGCTGCTAAACGAGCTGTCGACGAATGCTTAAAGGAAGAGGTAACTTATAATAATAATAATAGTGGTAGTTCCTTTTTAATTTATTATGTATAAAGTTTCTTGCTATGAGAGCGGCAAATAAGGGAAAAGCCAAAGAGAAAAGAAAACGATTAGAAGCTATTTGGAAAGAGATGGAAGAGCCCCCAGTAGATTTGAAGGCACAGCAACAACAACAATAATAATAATAGTAATAATAAAGTACACTTAATGTAATTCACGGAAAGCATTAGATTCATCACCATAAATCTCGATATAGGCTTGATGAGCCATTTTTGTGAGAGTCTTTTTGTCATACATGTTGAACGCAAGATCATCTAAAGGAACCGTATCCAATAGATGAATGGTTACTTTGGGTGCATGTCGAATACCCGTGGCCTACACGATTGTTCACCATGAGTGCTATATAAATTATATTGTAATTGTTATTACCTTGACATAGGGGAAAAAAATATCACCAAAGACCCTCTTCTTTTTATTCAACGTCATACCTTCCAAAGAAGAAAGGATGGCAGCAACCGATGAATTAGGGGAAGAATCATTGTCATCATCATTCAGGTGACGATGATCAAGCGAAGGTGTGGTAGCGATTGAATTTTCAGGGTATTTAAAGAGATAGATCACTTCATAAGCTTCGGCTATCTTTTGTTTCAAGAATGCAGGGTTAAATAAACAAAGAGACAGTTCACGTTTCTTGAGAGATTGAATGAGATCAACCAGTTCATTTAAATCCTTCTTTTGATAATCTAATAGCTGAGAGTCAATGGCCTCTCTCAGTTTTTGTATTTGGAGCGTCATGGGTGATACAGCAGGTATGTTTTGCATTGGTGGATACATAGGATGCATCCAAATGGTTTCATGCCATGGTTGAATAAGCTTTGATTATTATTATTATTATTATTATTATTTAGTAGTTGTTTATCTGTTTACAAACATACACAATAGTTATTTACCTTTTGCTCAGGTGAATAGCTGACTTCGCTCTTATTCTTCATCATTTGCCGATTCCTTTCTGTTTGCATCTTTTGATATTGTTGAACTGTCTTTTTGTGCTCATGATAACTCACTATTATGTGTTTTGTTTGAACAAGACAGCCATTCATCTGTATCAAGGCATCACGCGCATCTTCCATACGCTTGAAACTGACAAATCCATAACCTTTCGATAGAGATGTATTGGGATCTTTCATCACTCTTGCTGATATGATATGGCCAAATACTCGAAACAGTTTAAATAATTCAGCACTCGTCACATTGATATCCAAGTTTTTTATATACAGGTTTGTATAATCAATCATAGTCACCATATCCCCTTTTTCTTCTATTCTCTTCATTGGATAAGCATAAGGTATTGTCGTGAGCTAAATGTATATATGTGTTATTTCTATAGTAACCATTTTGCATGCATATATATATATATACTTATTACCATAGTGATATATAAAAGGAAGAAAAAGAAAAAAAGGGAGGAGGGGGTATATAAGCTTTTTGTATGCCCTTTTTAATATAAAGGAATAAAAATAAGGAGAACGAGGAAAGAAGAAGGAAGAAGAAGGAAGAAGGAAGGAAGCAGAGACTTAAACACACACATGACCCTCTTTTAAAACACAGTCTATTGCAAATAAAATATATGGGTATTGACCAATGAGCAACTATAAAAAGCAACTCACGCATAAAATGAGTTACTGACATATTCACATGACTTGACCCATATCATCCCTCTCTCTCTCTCTTTCTTTTTTTAATTTCTTTTCCAATTTTTATTATTATTTTACTTTTTTAAACAAATGTCTTCAAGTTCCTTAGAAGAAAGTAATACAAAGAAGCCACAAGTGACAGTTGGCAATTATATTATACAAGACAAGATTGGACAGGGTTCATTTGCAACAGTTTATAAAGCGCAGCATAAAGTAATTCATATTTTGTGTAAAGAGTTGCCTTTTTAATTAACCTTGTTTTTTTTTGTTCATTAGGAAACAGAACAAATTGTCGCTGTCAAATCAGTCAAAAGGTCTAAATTAACCAAGAAACTATTGGAGAATCTAGAGTCAGAGATATCTATTCTTACAGCGATAAGACATGAACATATTGTGGGACTTATTGACTGTCAGGTATATATTAAAGTCAGAAAATAAGGGGGTTTAAATACCTAGGGTTTTTTATGAGAATATAATAACAAGTACATAGAAAACAGAGTCAAATATTTACCTTGTTATGGAATACTGTTCTCTAGGTGATTTATCTCACTATATCAAACAAGTGAGAACAAACAAGTCAATGAAAAGATCAAGTGCAGGCGGGCTACCTGAAAGGGTTGTTCGTCATTTTTTAAAGCAATTAGGTAACTTTCTCTTTCTCTTTTTTTTTAAGAAATTCACATATGTATGTCGAAGCTGATGATTATTATGATATTATTAGCAAGTGCATTGCAATTCCTAAGATCACAAAATCTAGTCCATCGAGATATTAAACCACAAGTAATAATAATCATAATGATAAATAACAACATTTTTATTTTTATTAATGTCCCTCTATAGAACTTATTATTAGCACCTAATCCAATTGATCACGAATTACCCACATTAAAAGTAGCCGATTTTGGATTTGCAAGATTTTTACCAAACGCAAGTTTAGCAGATACCCTATGTGGATCACCCTTGTATATGGGTCCAGAGATACTATCTTATAAGAAATATGATGCCAAAGCAGATCTTTGGAGTGTAGGAGCAGTATTATATGAAATGGTGACAGGAAAACCACCGTTCAGAGCGCAGAATCATTTGGAATTATTAAAAAAGATTCAAGAGAATAACGACCAAATACACTTCCCTTCAGATGAAAACAGTATTGGGAGTGACATTAAAGATTTAATAAGAAAGCTTTTAAAGAAGAATCCAGTGGAGAGATTGTCTTTTGAAGATTTCTTTCGTCATCCTTCTATTCAAGTTGTTAAGAAACCGTCAACAGCACCCGTGAGGCATTACTCTGCATCATCTAAACCAAATTATGCAGCTTCACCTTCACCGTCACCGTCTTCAGTATCATCTTCATCGGCGGCACCAACAGAATATGAACCGCCCCCATTTGCATATCAGTCAAGACGACAGTCATTCCATGCAGTAGCCAGACAACCCAAGAGAGAAGAAGATGTACTTCAAGAATATGTTGTTCTTGATAAACGAATTATTGAAACGAATCAATTCGCAGATGGTAAAATAAAATCAAAAAGCTATATCCGTGGTATGCTAACAAGATACCTTAGAATTGGATGCATCACCTAGAACTTTAGATACAGGAAGACGTTTATCTACCTTTATTTCCGGCTCGTCACCCACTCGTCATACCATGACCCACGCTGTCAATATACCCATCAAGATCCCTCCTTCGACACCACCACCATTTATCAGGGAACGCAAGTCGAGTACAGGTTCATCAGCCGGTTCAGCGCTTGCCAGAGCCATCTCGATGGCCTCTGTTAGGCTCTTTGGTACCAGCATACCTTCACCACCTAATAAAGATCTAGCTGGTTCACCACGTGGCTTTATGTCATCACATCATAATGCAGCACATGGCACAATTGAATATATAGAATGTATTGCCTGTATGGCACATGCTGTGTCGAAATTTGGGGATCAAAAGTATGATACTCTCAGCAAATCAGCAGAAGACGACCGACAATTGGCTGAGGAATGTGTCGTACTGTATGTCAAGTCACTGGCCTTGCTCGAGACAGGACTTTATGTAGCACAGCAATATTGGCAAAGACAGCAATTTGACCCTGTAAATGATGAGAAGAAGAACGTTGCCCGACTGAATGATGCGGTGCAATGGATGAGAGAAAAATTCAATGAGTGTCTTGATCGCGCTGAATCAATTCAGTATGATAAGCAGACATTAGAAAATACCTCTGTAGAGAAACTACTTTATGATAGAGCTCTGGAGATGGTAATAAAACAAGTTTGGCAAAGAATGATTCTAACTATTAATTTTTAGAGTCGAGCAGCAGCCGTGCATGAATTAGTAGGTGAGAATATCACTGGTTGTGAGCAAGATTATCAGACGGCGATATGGATGTTGGAGGCCATTTTACAAGTCCGGCCAAAGGATAATGTGACAATTGAAGAAGAAGACAAACTGATCATTAACAAATGTAAGTGAGCTATTGAAATATGTATACACATATCAACAACTCATCGTTTTTATGTATTAGTTATTGACTCGATTCGCCATCGTATTGTTGTTTTACGGAAAAAGATGGAGGCGTCGGAACGTCTATGATCCAGGGGGGGAGAAACACTCTCTCTGGATTTTTTCCTTCACCGCCAATAAAAAAACTATTAACGCATCCGACAGTGTCCCAGTTCTCTCTCTCTCTTCCCCACCCACTCTTTTGTGTTGTTGATAAATTATATTTTGTGTATCTTGTTTGTTTATAACAGAGCTCGCTCATGAAACACGCGCAAAAATAAACTTTTGCATATTAAAACGTATTTTAAGTACAGAATTAAGGGCATACCTTTATGTTGAAATACCACAGTAATCGAGTATGATGATTCACGCCCCCTCCCTTGTTACTTACATCATAAACACAAAACGAGTAAAGCTGGTTTTTTATTAAATATGGAGTGGCTGAATGTTTACAAATGATCATCATGTTGCAGTAAACATTGCAGGGAAGTGAGGTCATTTTCAGGAAGAGAAGCATTATTATTAATGTATTGATGAAATAGGGCAAAGGTATCAATAGAAGTGATTGCAGAGATTATCAATAGCTTTACAGAACCAATATCATATAAAACCATGGTAAGCAATTTTATATATTATTATTACTCTAACTTTTAGCATAATTGCTTTTTTTTTTCAATTTTGACCGTTGCCTCGCTCATCTTTTATGACAATTTAGACGTCTACAAAAAGAATCATACAAGGTATCAGCCATTGACTATTACACATCATCAACACTTATTCAACAGCAAGAATTAATTCTGAATCTAGACATCATCATGAAAGGAAACTGATTATTACCATCTTAACATTAGTATAGTTTTTACACAATAACCTTTAACCTGTATTGATACTGTCTTCAAAGGTTCAAAGAACAAATGACTGGCCAACCTGAACCTATGGAAGAAAGTAATGTACTTTTTATTTCTTTGAAGTAAAAATCTCTTTGAATAGAGAGCATCACTTTAACAATATAATGAAATAACGCACGGTAAGAAGTGTTATATGTTTAAACCTTCACACTTCAGATTATTTATATCAGTCAATATACTTGAATCCTCATCGTTAAACAAGTGACAAAATTGATCTTTCTCTTCATTTCTTTGGTGTTGATGTACGTGCATAACAAGAACAAAAAGGTTCACACTGCCTGTATTCTTTTATGTGTTTGAAAGGTAAATAGTTGTATGAATCAGACAAGTTGCCATGCTATTATTATTATTATTATTATTATTATTCTATCGCAATAAGTACAGCATCGCTTGTAGAAATAAAGAAATTATTCACATATAATTTAGAATCGATGTGATTACGCTTAATGGTCTTCATTGTTTCCAACTTGACAGCGTATAATAATGCATAAAATGAGCTTGATATTTTGGAGTATAAATGTGGTCAAGACTTTATACAAAATGAAAGATTGTTGGAAACTCTGTATAAATAGTCTGATCTTGACTTTTTCTTTTTCTTTTTATAAATCCTCTTTTTTATAATACAAGCATTTAATATCAATGTAGTAATTGATTTACTAGTCATTTCTTTATTCATTCTTTTGCTTCTGATGGGCTCTCTTTTAATATCATTTGTTGTCTCATTTGTTGTCTGAAATTATCATTTTTTTTTATCAGTGTATGAATAATTTGTAGTGTATCTGACTCCACAAAAAAAAGAAGTGTAACTGTATTAAATAACACAAATTTCTTAATTTATTGTTTTTGTCATATGTTTGTATTATGAAGTTTTTTTTTATGTCAATGTATATAAGAAAAACAAAAAAAAAGGATAAAGAAAAAGAAGACCATCTATAATCGTTGTTATTATATTAAGAGCGAGGGGGAACCCAAGAAGCTATATGGGGAAGGGTACATTATGAGTTAGTAAAGCGCCATTTTGCATAATACTGTTCAGCAAACATACCAGAATCAGGGGATGATGTGGTAGCAGTTGATGTAGATGTCGATGGCATCGGTGTTGTCATCGATTGTTTACCAAAACCATCCTGGTTCTGTGATGGATCAGCCTTGATATCAGGCAAATGAGGACTGTTTCTTTGTGAAGCAGGTTGAGAATGTGTTTGTGCTGGCTGTTGCTGTTGTTGTTGCTGCTGATGTTGTGGTTGCTGTTGCTGTGCTTGTTGTTGCTGTTGTTGTTGTGCTTGGGGTTGAGGTTGTTGTTGTTGTTGTTGTTGTGGTTGTTGTTGATAATATATTTGACTTGGATAATGTTCATTATGTTGCATCAGAGGACGAGCAACTTGAGGAGATGGTTGCTGATGAAGCATGTAAGGATAAGGATGTTGCTGTTGCTGCTGAGAAGGCTGTTGTTGCTGCTGAGTTTGTTGCTGATTAGATGGGCTTGCATTTGGCTGTTGAGAAGACTGTTGTTGTTGATGCTGTTGCTGTTGATCGCTGTTTGTAGCGACCAAGACAGGGTAGCCGATAGGAGGATATACCGGATTGACGACATAGGGTTGAGACATCATCTGTTCTTTATGGTATGCAGCGTATTGGCTGTATGGATCATAAGGCTGACCATATTGGTTAAGGTTGCTAGGATAAGCCAAAGGGAAAGCAGCTCCACGTATGGCAGTGGGTGCATATTGAGTTGCTTGAGCATTAGGGTCTGAACCATCTGTCTTTCTAGACTTATCCTCTACAAGACATAAAAAAGTGAGCCTTTTTTTTTGCTTGCTCGCGGTTGAGTTATTTACCTGTCTTTTGTCTTCTCTTATAAGGACCACGCTTGATGCCCTTTTTACGTTCCTTTCTAACTGAATTGACACATGTATCAGCAATACCATATTTGATACATCTTGGACAAGGTCTAGCATCATCACATTTTTTACAAGCTTTTTGACAATTGGCTTTATGTACTGAATTAGTACGATGGCAACAAAAAGGAATAGATATACTTACTACAAGCGTTCTTTACTTGTTTTCTCTTTGGTGGATGTGCTGCAGGAGGAGCAGTCATTTGATCGGGAATACCAGCATGTTGCATAGGTGACAATCCATTAGGATGAGTAAGAATGGGTGCGTTGTTTAATACAGTATTTTGGTAAGGAGTTTGGTATCCTTGCTGTTGATAATATGGCATCGACTGCATTTTTTTGTTCTTTAAAAAATTTTTAGTACAAAGTTGACAAGGGTCTAATTATTATAAAATAAGGAAATTTTTTTTTTCCTTTACAAACAGAAAGCATCATTAAAGGCAAAGGAGAGAGAATAAAGAAAGAGAAAGCATAAAAGAGGTAATGTCGCCGATATAATTCACAGGCTTTTTTTTTAAGGGAATATTGTGTAATATGTAAGGGTTGATGTAAATGTACAAAATGTCCGTGTCTATGTGCAGCACACAGGGATGACACATTATAAACAAATAAAAAGGAGATTTTTTGTGTTGCTTTTCTCTCTTTCTTTTCTTTTCTCTTTGCTTTTTCCACTTTCTTTTTATAATAAATCCAAATAAGATTAGAAGAACTTACATCTATATTCAACTTTGGAAAAAAGAGAGGAAAAAGAAAAAGAAAAATCATTCATTTGATCGAGAAAAAAAAAAAAGCGGCAAGGGCGGAGTAGGAAATAATACAAAAACATGTCAAGTGTAAAAATTTTTTTTTTGTTTCCAAAGAAACAATAATAGTAACAAATTACATTTAATTATTACATATGCTTATGTCCTTTAAACGGTTCACTTTATCGAATGAGATTACAATGTGTTTATTCACTTGTTTTCTTAACAGGAGCGGAGAGAAGAAGCGTATTACATAATATAGTCTCTTTTTCACTTAATTAATTTTAACTACAGTGCCTTGTTCGGGATATCCGATCAGATAAAACCTCTTTTTGTATAGGGGAATGAGAGTTTTTAATATGACGATCAGGTCATAACGAAAAAGCCTAATTACCAATTCATAAGATAATCACATCAATTATGTCCTTAATTATCCGATGAATAAGCGGAAATGACTAGGAATGATATGTTGTAGACATGGTTGCAAAAAATATGAAATAGTCATAGGAACAAAAAAAAAAAAAAGAATAAGAAGGAGAAGAAGAGAGAGAGAGAGACACAAATGTCGGAGTCAAATGAAAGGCATTATACTGAGTAAAACTTGGAGACAAGGACGTTGGTAGTCAAGCGATGTTCATAAAGATGGTCAGAAAAGAAAAATATGAATGATTTTGATAAAAAGAATACACGTGCCTTGTAACAGAGACTTGATCATGTTGTCACCTAAAGCTATCGGCTACTTCTTCCATTACTATAATAACCCCGCAATGATGATTTGACGAATTTCTTGCTCTACCAATCGGGGTCTTTGTTTGACCATAAATGTGAACTTTTTTTCATTTTCTCTATCCTGTTTAGGTTTCACTAAAGGCTTTTAGTTACGTCTAAAATGATCAACATTTTTGCTAATTCCACCAGTTTGGTTGATATTAACCAAGTTCTTGAGCCTACCTTTATTGGTAGTGTTATGAAGGTAAGGTGCTTCTTTTGTTCCTAAACTTACACATGTAGGACATTTTGATTCGCAAGTGAACATACAAGTATTAAAATATGCTCCTACACTGATCCTCTTTTGGACAGCTATACAATGATTGAAGTGTGGAACTGGTATGCAAAAAAGGTAGGTCTATGTCTTTTGACTGTAAAAGTGGCAATTTACACAGACGAAATAAATTGAATCCTTCTAAATTATAAATTATTTGCACACTGATAAAAAAAAAATAAAAATATTAAAAGAGAGCCCATCAGAAGCAAAAGAATGAATAAAGAAATGACTAGTAAATCAATTACTACATTGATATTAAATGCTTGTATTATAAAAAAGAGGATTTATAAAAAGAAAAAGAAAAAGTCAAGATCAGACTATTTATACAGAGTTTCCAACAACCTTTCATTTTGTATAAAGTCTTGACCACATTTATACTCCAAAATATCAAGCTCATTTTATGCATTATTATACGCTGTCAAGTTGGAAACAATGAAGAAGACATAGAAAATCAACTAACGTGTTGATTGTTATTAATCTTGTAATGCGAATAATTTATGAAAAAAAAAGTGCATATAAAAATGTGTATACATATGTGTGTGTATGTATGTATGTCTATATGAAATTCATCGGAGCGGCCGGCATGATAGCTCCGATAGATTTAATTAATCTTTACATAACTCCTGAGCCAACTCTCTACTTCGGTTGGTAGCAGCAAAAACAGCATCATGAATAACCTCACGAATCCTGTTTGCCTCCATAGATAAGATAGCTGCTTCCGTTGTTCCTTTAGGGGATGTGACTTTTCTTCTAAGTGTTGCCAAGTCATCTTCTGAGGTCTGTGCCATGCAAGCAGCACCCAAGCAGGTCTGAAGTGTCAATGCCTTGGCGTCTTCTCGGCTAAGACCTGCTGCCACACCTGCATTTTCTATATATAAAAGCTATGAGTGAGTTGTCCAAGGTTGTAGACTCAAAGTCTATCTTACCCATGGCTTCCATGATGAGAAAGAAGTAAGCGGGACCGCTTCCGCTGACACCTGTAATTGTGTCAATTAGTGATTCATCCTTCACCCAGGATAGCTGCTTGGATATGGCGCCCATCAGCTGTTCTGTCAATTGTCTTTGTTCTTGTGTGACAATAGTTGTTGCAAATAATCCTACAGCACCTTCACCGATCAAGGCAGGTGTGTTTGGCATGATACGTACAACAGGGATATCATCAGCACCCAACCAACGAACGATTGCTGCGGTTTCGATACCGGCTGCAATGGAAATGACCAAGGGTCTTGATTGGCGCAAGACGTTGGCAACACCTTGAACAACAGGACGCAACACTTGAGGTTTCACTGCAAGAATGATCATATCTGCACCTTGCACAACCTCCTGATTGTCATTTGTGCTCCAGACATCAGGGTATTTTTGGCTCATGTACTCACGACGTTCATCCAAGGGTTCTGAAAAACGTAAGAGACTGTGAGGATAGAATCGATAGAGTCCACCGAGGATCGCTTCAGCCATATTGCCTCCTCCGATAAATGCAATCACAGGTTGTTGTTCTGCTGTCATGAGATGATTTTTGATATCAAAAGAAAAAGAAAGTGATAAAAAAAAACTTTTTTTAAATAAGCTATCAGTATCTTCTTTGATTGGGTAGTCACGATGAGTCGTCGTTCCATATCTCTCTTGTCTACTTCAGTTTCACACACACTACACGCACACACAATCATCGCCCAGTTTCCTTTTATAGATTTATACACTAGCTTATTCGTTTAAACAGATTTTTTTTATTTGCAGGTCCAATCATAAAAGACCGTCTGGGGACGAGATCAAAAAGATCCTTCATTCAAGATCAATAAGTGTTTCTTTCATATTCTGCTTCAAGGCAAAGACCCTCTAGTTTCTTGAAAATAACTGATGCCTATATTGAGTTTATGAAATCAAAAGTAAATTGATGAAAGGGCAGGACAGATTCTTTGTTAAAACAAGATTTTTATATCTATATTTGTTGCACAAAAGATTCAGTATTGCCATTTTCCAAAAGGTAATATATGAACAATCCATGGTTACGGAATAATGTAATACTTGGATAGCTCTTTCAAAGCTATCAATTCTCATGACAAGTAATCCGAAATACACCTGATTACATTATTAATAGGAACCAGAGCCTTTCTTCTCTATCAAGTACTTTTTGATCATGCAAAGGGGAACGCGCCTTAGTGATAGTCAGATGGGCTCCCTTTTGAGTTGGCTCATGTTTAATATTTCCATACACATTTCAATGTAAATGGGGCGTTTTGTAACCCTCAATTCTCCCTTCCTGTCTCTGATACTACAACTATTATACATATAATTTAACAAACTCCCCTTAGTAAACTACTAGTTTGTTCAGTCTTTTATTGACATTAAAAGGACATCAATTGAATTCTCTTTAAAGAGATATTTTTATAAATTGTAGCAGTAAAGAAAAAGATAAATATATAAATGAAAAATAAAGCGTGGCTCAGAGAGTGATAGTCATCTTTTACCAACAGATTAAAAAAAGAATAAAAAGCCCAAAAAAGGGGAGAGAGCATAAACTCCTTTTATCAAACACACACATACGCACACACTTTGCCTCCTTTTTTGATTTTATTTTTTCACTGTTGCACTAAAAATATTGAACACTTTTATTCGGACTTTCGACACCTTTTTTTTTCCACTTTCTTTTTTTTTTTTTTTTTACTACTACTACAGTAACCCATCCCTCTCCTTTCCTTTATTCTTTTTCATATTCTTTATTACGTACGATATGGGAGCTAATTTATCAAAAGCACTGTCCAAGTTATTTGGAAGTAAAGAAATGCGTATATTGATGCTGGGTTTAGATGCTGCAGGAAAGACAAGTAAGATTATTAAAACAAGATGATGAAGAAAAGGAGAGTCAGTTTTACATTTCCTTTTTAGCCATTCTTTATAAACTGAAACTAAATCAGTCAGTGACCACTATTCCAACTGTTGGATTTAATGTTGAAAGCGTTGTTTATAAAAACGTCAAGTTTAATGTTTGGGTAAAGAGATATATTGGGCCACCTTTTTTTTTTTTTATTCTTAATACAAATATATTATAGGATGTAGGAGGACAAGACAAGATTCGTAACTTATGGAGACACTATTATACAGGCACACAAGGATTAATTTTTGTTATTGATTCTCAAGACAGAGATCGTATTGATGAAGCTAGACAAGAGTTACATAGAATCTTGTCAGATCGAGAAATGAAGGATTGCTTGTTACTCGTGTTTGCCAACAAGCAAGATTTACCTAATGCCATGTCACCCAGTGAAGTCACAGAGAAATTAGGTTTAGACAAAATGAAGGATAGACCATGGTATGTCTATCCATCATGTGCAACAACAGGGGAAGGTCTATATCAAGGATTGAATTGGTTAAGTCAAAATGTAAAAGCAAAGTGATGATGATAATGATAATAATACTATAATGATTCTCAACCTCTATTGTTTGTCCTATTTTTGTGTGTGCGTGTGTTTGATTGTAAATTAAGAAAAGTGATGGTTATGTTTTTTATTATTATTAAAACACAACTCGATTGACTGGATCCAATTCGAGTTTAAACATTGATCTATTGTCCAACGAGTCATGGGGTTAATGTCTAGCATGCCAAACAGAACATCCTTTTCGAGCTCAGTACACTTGGATAGAGGTAACCAATCTCTCTTGGACTCTAGGAATTCAATATATTTTTCATCTTGTTCATTAGCTTTGAGGAAAGGGATATGTCTATAAAGCATAATATGCCAAATGATTGCACAACTCCAGATATCCAAGGCTTTACCATCATATTCATTCGATATATATATTTCAGGTGACCAATACGGTTCTGATCCACATCTTCCTCTACAATATCTTGGCTCTGTATCAAAGCAAGATTGAGTCACATCAGCCACACCAAAGTCGCCAATCTTGAGAATCCCATCGTTTGTCATGATTAAATTTTCTGGTTTAATATCACGATGTGCTACTCCACTTGAGTGAATATGGTTTAGGCCGAGTAGTAATTGTTTAAATAGGCAATCGATTTCATTATCATTTAAATCCACCTGCTGTATAACAGATAACAAGTCTCCGCCCGAGCACTATTGATATTTTTAGTTATCTTCCTCTCCTTCCCCTTTCATTCTCCTTACTTACATATTCCATAATACTACACCATCTTCCCTTTCTGTCTTTAAGCAGGTCAAATACTTGTACAACATGTTGATGGTATAATGTCTTTGATATACAAAATTCACTTGTCATTCGTTTATCGTATTCCTTTTCTGTCTCATCCTTGTCCTTCTTTTTAAAAATTTTCATCGCAACTACTTTATCTCCACCATGACGTGGTTCCAGCAACCTTATCTTGGCCGTTGCTCCTGTCCCAATGATCTTGCCTTTTTTATAATTTTTATATTTATCATAAAGCACTACTAATGGTCTGGCTCTTTCTGTACTTGATGTAGGTGTAGGTATGATCGATGAGACATCACTTGCGTATCCTGAGCTTGTCTGACTAAGACTTGTACTATTATTATCGTCTGGAGTCAGTAGGATATCTTTGCGTAATGATAAATTGGATAATTTTCTTCTCAAAAAGGAAGGTTTCTTGACCTCTACTTGATCTTTCATCACATCATCATCTTGAGGTGGTGATAGCAGGATGACAGGTTGTTGAATATCACTTGCAGCCATTTTATATTTAATTATTTCCTTCTTTCACGCGCCTATTTACTTATTTATTTATATATATTTATATATATACACAAGTCAATTGCAAGGAGAGAGAGAGAGAGAGAGAGAGAAAGAAAAGAAAGATAGTAAAAAAAAAATGGTCCATGATGCCCTTATTTATATATCGATTTTTTTAGTTTACTCCTTTTAGTCTGTCCACACATGTAAATAATTATGCAAGATGATAACTATTTTATTTATGTTCTATATCAGGGCACAGACACACATCTTTTTTTTCTTATTTCTTATTGTATATCCAAGTCTGGCATACGAAGCACTCTCTTATCTTCATTCTTTGCATGTTCTTTAACCAACTTTAATATCTCACTCTTTTGCCACTTTTCTGGAACAGGTTTCTTCTCGGTGGCCCAGTAAAAGATATCCCAGTCGGGTTCATCCAACAGTTGATCATATTCTTTTAATTGTTGCTCATTAAACTTGGGTAACCAAATCTTGGCAAATGTTGACAATAGCAAGTCAGTTTCCAAGATGCCTCGTTTTCTGCTTTGATAAATCAGTCGACGACGCTTGTCTTCTGTTGTTTCATTAGGACGAGGGATAGGTGGTAAGTTGGGATATGAAGTATCGAGTGCAGCTTCTTTAGAGTGTCGAATGGCTAAATTGGGGAAAGGATCATTATAGCTCTTGCTCGTATAAAGACGAACCAAGGCAAGAGGTCTTGATTGTAAACGATACAGTGTAGTTCTAAGCATGTTTTTAATATAAAAAAAAAAAAAAAAAAAAAAAAAACAGGGAAAAAATGACAGGGCTCTTTCTCTTTATTATTTTTCAGCTGCTCTTAAACAGTCAACGTATTCTTCAATAAAAGATAGTCCCTCCTTTGATTGAATATGGTTTCTTGCTCCAGTTAATATTAAATCAAGTTGATTTAATAGTACTGTGTTCATGGTAGTCGTATTATTCTTTTTCATATACAGAACCTTACTGATTTGCAATAGAATAAGCACATTAATCCAAGCGAACGTAGAATGCTTCATCTTTTCACTTTCACGTCGCTTGGATAATAAAGTGTCTAAACCTAATAAAGATAAATAAGATTGTCTTATTCTATCTACGAGTATGATTAGCTCTTCATTTTCTTTTCTTTGGTCTATGCCAACACAGGATCCCAGCAGGAGTGAAATCGTTTCTATCTCCGATTTATCCAGTCTTGAAGCAATCTGGTGAGCGAGAATAAACTGACGATTGGACTGCTTGATGGTCTGTCGATAACTCATGGCTGATTGATGAGTCAATAGTTCAAGTTCGATCGTGATTTCCTGTATCTCTGGTTGTAGACTCTTTAGTTCATTAGCCTTTCTTGCCAAGATTAATGTGCCAGCTGTCTTGTAACTTGATGATACTGATAGAAATTTAAACAGTGTTCTCAATGTGCCAATCAACAGAGGCCGTCTACTGATATCTTGGCAGGCCTTGTTGCCAAAGTCCCTTAGCATCGACAAGATGATATTAACACACCCAATCTGTACATGTTTATCCATAATCGGTTCTTGGCATTCAACCATAAACAATTTCTTGTCTGTCGTTGCCTTTCCACTATGGACCAAGCTGTTCATCCACTCACTATTCTTGCTATTCGGTAGGCTGTTGGTCATAAAATAATAAAGAATGTAGTTCCATATCAAATACTTGTCCTTTTCTGTCAAGTAAACTTTGCTATGGGCCTCTTCCAAGTTGATGAGCTGTATATGCCTTGTTTCAATCTCTTCTATACAACCAGTATACTGTAACACCTGCTTCAAGTTTCCTCGCTTGAGTAGTCGAGTCAATAACTCTAGTGTCAGATTGGATACTCTTATACTCTCTTTCGTATTCACTCCAAGATGACTACGGGTCGATCGTATCTTGTCCAGAATCTCATCCATCTTCTCTTCAAACGCAGGACTCGACTTGATATACTGCCAGTGTACATCCACACACAGCGGCAGCCCTGCTAGACTTTGTTCATAATCCTCTCTTGTCCTATCACTGTCTTGCCCATTCACAAACAAAGAGAGCTCTACCCTCAGTGCCGCCATCAACTCATTGTCTGGTTCTCGCTTGGACTCTTCTCTGACAAACTCGAGTGCCTCCAATAGCTTCATCGGGAAGCAGATTTGATTGTCTGATTGGAAAATATTCAAGTTTGCGTCAGAGGGAATGCATGAGATCAACTTGGTTGCAAATTGTTCCATATTGTCGTCAAATGTTTGTCCCACTGCTTTTCTGCTGAGCATCGCGAAAAATGGACTCTCGTTATTCTAGGACTATGTGATCAATATGTGTATATCATGGTTTGATTATACTCACAAGTGGTATATTGATGAATTCGTCGGGCCTGACACGATGATTGTGCTCCTATATACATATAAAGTATATATCATATTACATACGTAAAAGATGGTGGGAGTTACTATATACCTCATCAAAAAGAAGTATGTCCTTCGTCATTGTGTATCCATCAATCGTCACAAGACTTGGCGTACGTAGCGATGTGTTCGATAGATGCGTTTTCTGTTGTGGTTGTTCTGGAAGGTTGGATAGACGAAATGAGATGAGTTGTTGTATTTCCTGTAAGAAGTTGCTGACTGAAGCACTATCTGGCATAGACACACTCGCTTCTGCCTCTCTAGGTATCAGCTCCCGCATATCATCATGACTCGGAGGTGGTGGAGGAGGGGGAGAGGGCGGTGGTGGCGGTGAAACAGGAGGAGGAGGAGGAGTAAACGAATTCGGGCGGTAGTAGAGTGGAAGCGGAACAGCCACTGGATACTGATGCATATAAGGAAGTTGATGATGAAATGTCGGTATTATGAACGGGTATCCCATTGAACCGGTGGCTGACGTCGTTCTTCGTTTCATACGCCGGTCTCCTTCTGGATAATACTTTCCTTTCCGCTTTTGCCCCATAATAAATTCAACTCTTTCTGTTGGCCTCGTCAGATGCTCTTCTTCTCTTGGCTTTTCTTTTGGTTTTTTGGATTCTCGTCTATTACGTTCAATGGATATCTTCACTTTAAGTGCCAATAGCTTCACTCGAATACTCTTTATGTTTTCCTCGTTTTGCTTGATGAACCCTTCTTTTGTCCTGATATGAGCGTCTAGTTCCGTTAACTTTTCTCGAAGGTCAGATATGACTTTAGGATCAATTAACGGTTGAGACGGTTCTTCATCCTCTTCCTCTTCTTGTTGTTCTTGTTGTTCGCCTATAGTTTCTGACGAGATATTTATGCTTTCATCCGATTCTACATCTTTATCACTTATTGTTGTTGTCAACTGCGTGGTTTGATCATTTACAGGTTCATGTGACACATTCAATGTTTCTTCTACAACAGGTACCGCATCTTCTATTCTCTCTATTACTGTCTCTACTTCTTCTGCTGCCTCTGATACTTGTGCTATTTTTGTTATGTCTGATGATATGTTAGCTATAGGCATCACTGTCTCTGTCATTGCAGCTTGTGAAGATGGACTGCTTATGGGCGTTGTACTTGTCTCTGGTAGTGGTGCTGAAGCCGGCCTCTCTGGCTCCTTTTTTAACATGTTTAACTGATTATATAACCTTTCTCGTTCCTGTATACTTTTCTTTAATTCCAATATTTCAAGTTGCCTTTTCTCCAAATAAGTCAGTGGTTTTTTCATAGTGTGTCTGTGTAAGCCATTATAGGGTATGTTGAATGGTCCATATATTCTCTCTATTAGTTCGTCAGGTTCCTCTTGAACTTCAAGAATGCAAGGTCTAATGGTAAATTCTTCAGGGAGTAGAACTTCTGGATCAAAGGTATTTGTGTTTAATCTGTTACTTTCAACAGACATCTTGTTATCAAAGAGAGAGAGAGAGAGAGAGAAATATGAAAAACTATTTTCTCTTCCCGTAAAAAGCAGACAAGGTCACAAAAATGGTGTGTCTGTATGTTTGCAGTGAGAATAAATTTGTCGCGGAGAAATTCTTGACAGCTGCTCTTTTGCTGACTTCTACTACTTTACAGGCCAGTGTAACTGTTGTTCTTTAAAGTCTCATATTTTGGACGGACTATAGAATCGATTTGATAGATCCAGAAGAGAGGATAAAAACCAGGGTTATTCAAATGAGTAAAGATATCGCTTTATTGGTTTAATAATCGAGATATTTACATTAGCGAAATCGGATAGAGGAAGGAAGTGAATTCTAAAAAGGAGATAGTATGCAATGGCTTGACATTACTGAGTTTGGTCAACTGCCACTACAAGCTCGCAACAGCTTATACATGAAGCGTTGATGTCCCCCTTTATTTACTCTTTCTATGTTGACCCAACGATTTTGTCAAATATATTATTAGTACTGTCTATTTCTCTCTTCACATAACAAAACGAGCCATTTGTGTCTTTGTAGACTAAATCCCGTTAATCAAAGTGAAGAGCACATACTTTCCTTGAGTTGTGAATCTTGTGGTACTGTGTAGAATCGCGATATGAACAATGTATTAAATATACATCACATCTTTGTTTACAAACCAAACATGACAATGAAAGTCCTACAAAAGAGACTAATGGTGTTCTCTGGATTTAATGCGCTGCCTATAACAGCAGTGCATTCCTTAACGCCTCGGTAAGTATTAAATGAAAAATACGTTATTCAGTACTTTTCTAGTTATAAATGCATATATATACAAGTGTATGTGTGCATACTCTTAGAGATTCACTTGTAATAATAGGAATATTAATGACTGTTTTATAATAATAAGCAGAATGACTTGTTGGATGGGAATACCAAAATGTCACACAACAAATTCTTTCCAATCAAGGTGCTGAGGACCTTTAAGCGTGTTTTTTGATGATTGCTCATTTTTCATCTCAGCAATTAATCCTCTCATAAAAAGACACTTTTCTTTTTTTTTTATTGCATCTTTTTACTCTTCTGCAATGTTTCGCTTTAGCCTTGCAGGTTTATTCGTCTTTATTCTCGCATTAACAACATTCAGCTTTGTTTCTGCTGAAGAGCCTGTTATTACTGATAAAGGTAAGTAAGCAGAAAAAGATAGATTCAATCAACTGACACTCTTCAAGTCTATTTTGACATCAAGCAAGGTGATAAAAAGCTTGGTCGCATTGTCTTTGGCCTCTTTGGAGAAGTTGTTCCCGACACAGCTAAAAACTTTAAGGAATTAGCTACTGGTCAACATGGTTTCGGTTATAAAGGCTCTACTTTCCATCGTGTTATCGATCAATTCATGATTCAAGGTGGTGACTTTACTAACCACGATGGTACAGGTGGAAAGTCTATTTACGGTAGCCGTTTCCCTGACGAAAACTTCAAGATTAAGCACACTGGACCTGTGAGTTTAGTATTTTGTTTTAAAAGAGCTTAAATAACCATTCTTAGGGTCTTCTTTCTATGGCAAATGCTGGTCGTGACACTAACGGTTCTCAGTTCTTCATTACCACTGTCCCTACTCCTTGGTTAGATGGTAGACATGTTGTATTTGGTAAAGTTATCGAAGGCATGGATGTTGTTACCTCCATCGAAAAGACTCCTACAAAGTAAGAAACAATAACCCACAAATAACAGAGCGGACAAAAAAACTTATTCATGTTCTTAGCTACCGTAACAAGCCCAACGTTGACGTTGTTATTGAAGACTGTGGCCTTGTGGAAGAGAAAACTGCTGAAAAGAAGACAGATAATGACGAAAATGTAAAGCACGCTGAATTGTGAACACCATTTCAATAAAAAGTTCATTCTACATTATTTCCAGAAAGAGATATCGCACTGACTTGTCGCTTTTTCGTATAAATTGTATTATAAATTTTGCTTTTGAAAAGACTCGCTGACGTGTCGGGTTTCGGAACCTGAAATTACTAAAGTATCAAAGCAAAAGACAATGAACAATGTCACGCCTTTTTTTCTTTTTCTTTCTTTTTCTGTATTGATTTATAATGAGTGCAAATACTGAACAAGCTATTGATGAGAGCTTGTATTCTCGTCAACTGTAATATTAAATATTCACCCTTCAGAACCTTATCAATTATTGACGCGTTCCTCCGTAGTTATGTTTTAGGCCATGAAGCCATGAAGAAAATGAGCACTGCTCATGTATTAATTGTTGGCTTAAAGGGTCTTGGTGTCGAAATTGGTAAAAATAAAATAAAAGCAAAATAAACAAGGTTACTTATTTGTTACCGCAGCCAAAAACGTTGTTCTTGCTGGTGTAAAGAGTGTTACACTCTATGATCCTGAACCTGCTCAAATCAGTGACTTGTCCACACAGGTAACGATGACCAGAAGACAAGGAATAAAGTAATTAACAGAATTTTATAGTTTTATTTGACAGAAGAAGACATTGGCAAACCTAGAGCACAAGTTACTCAGCCCAAGCTTGCTGAATTGAACCAATATGTTCCAGTTCATTTATTAGAAAATGAGTTGACTGAAGATGTATTGAAGAATTATAAAGTCGTAGTTGTTACCGATATGCCCCTTTCCAAGCAGCTGCAGATTTCCGACATTTGCCATGCAAATAACATCCACTTTATCTCTACTGAAGTTCGTGGTCTCTTTGGGTAATTTCAAAATAACAACTTGTTAATATTATCTAACTTATGATTATAGTCGTATCTTTAACGATTTTGGACCTATGTTTGAAATTATAGATGCAACCGGTGAAGAGCCTTTGACCGGTATGATCGCAGGCATCTCCAAGGTAACTTTCACTTGATATATTTTTATAAAAGACTAAACATACATCTCTAGGATGAAGAAGGTGTTATCACCTGCTTAGATGAAGTACGTCACGGTTTGGAAGACGGTGCCTATGTAACATTCAAAGAAATTGAAGGAATGGAGGAATTGAATAATTGCGCTCCTCGCAAGATCAAGGTCCTTGGTCCTTATACCTTCAGTATCGGTGATACCTCAAATTTTGGAGATTACAAGAACGGAGGCATATTTACTGAAGTTAAGATGCCAAAGCAAATTGATTTTGTAAGTAATGAAACTCCATGCTTATAGCTTTATAGTTAACCTAGAGTTGTTGTCATAGAAATCATTCAGAGAATCCTTAACCAGTCCTGACTTTTTGATCTCTGATTTTGCTAAATTTGACCGCCCTATGCAATTACATCTTGGCTTCCAAGCCTTGCATGCCTTTGTCGAAAAGCACGGGCGATATCCCAAGCCTAGAAACGAACAAGATGCAGTTGAAGTGTTTGAAAAGACAAAGGAATTGGCTGAGAATTTGAAAGAAAAGCCAGAGATAGATGAGAAATTGATCAAGGAGTTAGCCTATCAATCTCAGGGTGAACTGTCACCAATGGTTGCTGTATTTGGTGGCATGGCAGCCCAAGAAGTATTAAAGGCAGTAAGTGGCAAGTTCTCACCTATTCACCAAGTCATGTACTTTGATGCCCTTGAAGCACTTCCTACCAGTGTTAACTTATCCGAAGAACTCTGTGCTCCTGTAAGTAAATGTTTTTCCAATACTAAGGTAAACTCACACTCTTTCGAAGGTCGGTTCACGCTATGACGGTCAAATTGTTGTCTTTGGTCGTGAGTTCCAAGAAAAGATTGCCAATACCAATGAATTCTTGGTTGGTGCTGGTGCTATTGGTTGTGAAATGCTCAAAAACTGGGCTATGATGGGATTGGGTGCAGGTGCAAAGGGCCACCTAACTATCACAGATATGGACACTATTGAAAAGAGTAATCTCAACAGACAATTCTTGTTCAGAGCTGGCGATGTTGGTAAATTAAAATCTGAATGTGCCGCAGCAGCTGTCACCAAGATGAATCCTGACTTGAAAAATAAGATCACCATTCATCAAGAACGTGTAGGACCAGATACTGAACGTAAGCCAATCATACAAAGGAGAGAAGCATTACGTTAACATCACTATTAGATATCTATGATGATGATTTCTTTGAGTCTTTGGATGGTGTAACTAATGCTCTTGACAATGTTGAAGCTCGTAAGTATTTTAATAAAGAAGAGTAATATATGTGCTAATGAAATTATATAGGTAAATATATGGATAGAAGATGCGTTTATTACAGAAAGCCACTCTTAGAATCCGGTACTCTTGGTACCAAGGGTAACACTCAGGTCATTATTCCCTTCTTGACCGAATCATATTCCTCTTCTCAAGATCCTCCTGAAAAGTCTATCCCCATCTGTACACTCAAGAATTTCCCTAATGCCATTGAGCACACTATCCAATGGGCTCGTGACTTATTTGAAGGCTACTTTAAGCAACCCGCTGACAATGTTAACTTGTATTTGACTCAACCCAACTTTGTTGAAGCAACTCTCAAACAGGGCGGTTCTAGCAAAGAAACATTAGAATCTGTCAACAATTACTTGGCCGCTGATAAGCCCGAAAACTTTGATGACTGCATTACTTGGGCACGTCTCAAGTTTGAAGAATTATACAGCAACAATATCCGACAACTCTTATTCAACTTCCCTCCTGATGCTGTGACTTCAACAGGTCAACTCTTCTGGTCTGGACCTAAGCGTGCACCTTCACCTCTTCTTTTCGATGTCAATAACAAAACACACTTTGATTTCATCGTTCATGCTGCCAATTTGCATGCTTATAACTACGGTATTAAGGGCGAAGTAGACGAAGCCTACATCAGAAAGGCACTTGACAATGTCATGGTACCTGAATTTAAGCCCAAGGAAGGTGTCAAGATCCAAGTACAAGAAAACGAGACAGTCGAAAATGATAGTGGTGTAGATTCTCTTGATGACTTGATCAACAAACTGCCTTCACCATCTTCCTTTGGCAGTTTCCGTATGCAACCTGCTGAATTTGAAAAGGATGATGATAGCAACCATCATATTGACTTCATCACTGCCGCTTCTAATTTGCGTGCAATGAACTATGGTATTACCATTGCCGACCGTCACCGAACCAAATTCATTGCAGGCAAGATCATTCCTGCTATTGCTACTACCACAGCCTTGGTTACTGGTTTAGTTTGTCTTGAATTGTACAAGATCATTGATGGTAAGAAGGACTTGGAACAGTACAAGAATGGTTTTGTCAACCTCGCTTTACCATTCTTTGGATTCTCTGAACCTATTGCTGCGCCCACACTTGAATATAACGGCGTCAAATTCACATTATGGGACCGCTTCGACATTGACCGTGATATGACTTTGCAAGAATTCATCGACTACTTCCAAAAGGAACACAATCTCGAAGTTACCATGGTTTCCTCGGGTGTATCCATGCTTTACTCCTTCTTCTTAAACAAAAAGAAGGCAGCAGAAAGACTTGGCATGAAATTGTCTAAATTGGTTGAAACTATTTCAAAGAAGCCTATTCCACCTCATGTGAAATCTTTGATTTTCGAAGTTTGTGTAAATGATGCCAATGATGAAGATGTTGATGTACCTTATGTTCGCGTCAAAATTAGACAATAATTTTGATAAATTTTATATGGTGAATAAAGCCTATGGTCACGCTTTTTTTTTTTCTTTTTCTTTTTCTTTCTCTTTAAAAAATGTCATTAAGCCAGATTGGATTATCATTGTTTCCATATCAGTACGTAAGTTCGCGAGTGATAACGGCTGCAGCTGCGGCTACAGCAAGTACCTCTACAACAGCCAATCTTGTTCAACCACCCTCATTCCTTGGAGGTATCATTCTGCAGTTCACACGACAAGTAATGAAGCCAAAGGTTATCATACCAGCACTATTAGTTATTGTTTTGCTATTTGATTTGGATGATGATGTATTAAATATAGATGATGATTTTGTAATATCTGATGATGAGGAAGAACAGCAACAACAGCAAGAAGAAGAGCAAGAAGAAAATGAAGAAGAAGAGCCAAGGCAGTAGAAGCCATGTGACTAGAGAATAAATGTCACACAAACTGACATATAAAGTGATACCAGCATATACGCATATGCAAATCAACAAAAGAAAAAAGTTATTCTATACGTGATGTCCTGTTTCTCGACTGCGTAATTCAATTATTTGATTCTTTGTGTGTTTGTAAAGATAAAATGACTTTGTATTTTTCTTGTTCAATAAAGTAAACTAGTGTTTCCAGAAAAGAAGTTACTGCTCCAATAAACGTAGTATCAGATATTGTCCAATCTATCTAAAACCATGGATACCAATGCGTTTATCTATCTCCGTATTCGCATGAGCTCAACTCTATTGACAACAATGATAGATTTAAAAAAAAAACTCTAGTCAACGAAAGGACGAGATATGGTATGTAGGGTAAGTATAGAGTAAGCATAAAATGAAGATGGAAAAATCATAGATGTGTTCAGGCAAACTATCTAATTTTTGAAAGGTTAGGAGATGTTTGAGAACTAAAACTCATCACAAAATTCTTCGGCTCAACCTTCTTTCATCTTTTCCACGACCCTGCTGAATATAAGTACTTCCTTTGGCTCAATAGACAAGAAGCATAGCAAGCTCGAAATCGGAAAGAATCACACCCAGGTACTATGAAATCAAGTCTTCAGATGTTGAAACTGATTTAGAGTTGGCGTTTGTCGACTTGGTTTGGATGGCAGCTTTTTCCCGAGATTTCATGTTGAGGAGAGCGAATAGAAAGATGATTTCTATTCAGTCGATTGGATACAGAACAATTGTGTACTTTGTAGAAGAAACTTTTCTGGAGGTTACTACAATGACGAGCATTTTGTCATTTGATGTATCAACTGGTAACTTGGGCGATCTTCTTTCAAAGACTGATTTTCTTTTTTAAAAAAAAATCCCATTTATATCATAATGATTGCGACATTTGGAGGAGAATGCTTTGGATATGATTAATCCAAAGCGTTGCAAACCAAAGAAACCATCTTTTTCTTTAAATCAATTGCTTCTTCTTCAGAACAATAAAATGCTTTAATGGTCTTTTATTGGGCATTAACGTCCCTGGGGATTGATCTGGTCCGGGCGGACATTTGAATGATTGATTCCATTATGCGCTCAATTGGATCATTACGTTTTTCCCAAGAAGTGCGGCAACTTAATTTGTTTTAGTGCGACATCGTGCTGACAAAGGTGCATTTCTCTCTTTCTTTCTTTACAAATAAAAGATGCCCTCGAGTAATAAAATACGTATACCAAATATGTCAAGAAGCGACATTCATCCAGCATTTCAAGGGACACGTTATCGTCCGCATTCATCAAACACATCACACCCATTTAACTCTGCCGCTATTAACCCAATGTTCTATGGTTACTATTCCAACCAAACTCCATATCAACCAAGCAAGTTATAATAGAAACATGGAATAAAACTTTTTTTTATTTTTATGCATTTATTTTGATGACTTCTTTTTCCACCATGGGTTTTTTATTGAAGAAGAAGGCTCATGCTGTGTTCGAGATATGAGTCTAGAGATAGAAAACTTTTCGCGTAACTGTGATGAAACAGAAGAGGTCGGTCGAACAGGATGAGGGGCCTTGGGTTGTGCTTCTGGCTAATATAGAAATAAGTAAATAAAAGAAATAGAGAAAAGAAAGTACTTACAGATTTACATCGCTTGTGGCAAACATAACCACAAAAGTCTATTACCAAAAAAGAACACAGTGAGAAGGATGACTCGAGGAGGGGAATAAGATAGTCTCCTTACCTTTACATACAAATGCATCTCGCTTGATAGGTATATCACATACCTTACAGTTTCCTGCTCCTATTATACAAATACATATAAAGTTATACAAGATTAACTCGCCTGGATAACAATGATTTACCTTTAGGAAACGAACAATCTATCAAACTGTGCATATGACTTGGTTTAGGTCGAACATGAGTATTAGATACAACTGGCATAGATTGACGCGTGGACAGATGACCCAATTGTTGTCTTTGCTGCAGCTTCTTTGCTAATAGACTTTCACCTGCTACCACTGCATGTTCTTGCATCTGATTCAGTAGTGTACTGTTACTCCTCACTTTCCTTGTTAGACTTTGAGCGGTTGGTTTTTTAGCCATCAGAATAGGTGAAGATGTAGTGGAAGAAACCTCTAGAGGTTTTTGATACTTCAAAATCCAGGGATGATCGAGAAGCTCGCTGGCTGTGGGTCTATCTATTGGATTTTTTCGAAAGCAGAGCATTAGGAAATCATGCAGCTCCTAAGGTTAGCTGTTTGAGAAAAAAGGAGTGAATGATATGGTTATTATTAATTACAGCTGAAACACCATCTGGTATAGGAGGACATTCATCTTCGACAATCTTGAACATCGCGGTCATTGCGATCAAATCAGAATAAGGCGGTTTGCCTGTGTATAGTTCGATGATGGTGCATCCTAAAGACCATATATCTGATTTACTAGATGCTCCTTTTAGTTCAATGACTTCAGGCGACACTATTTAAAAAAGTTACTATACAGAGAACACGTATACACACATTAATATAGAATATTCTTACTCCAAAAAGGAGTCCCAGACACGATGCTTTTATCTTCATTTTTTTTCAGCTTCAAATTGAGAGATACACCAAAATCAGATAGCTTCACATCTCCTGCCTTTGTAGTGAGAATATTTGCAGCCTTTAGATCACAGTGAACGACTTGTTGCTGATGCAAATAGATTAGACCACTCAGTATTCTCTGACAGTAGTTGGCAACAAGAGATTCTGGTAATGAACTGCCGAATGATTTTAAGGTGTTTAATAATGAGCCATTTTCGACATATTCTAACACAATGTTTATATGTTCCTGTGTTTGAATAAACCCCTCATATTTAACAATATTTGGGTGAGTTAATGAACTAAGCAATCTAGCCTCTTGCTATAAAAAAAACACGTCAATGATAATATGTTTAGATATGTTTTAACTACTTGCCATCATATCTTCAATATCTTGCTTTTTTGATGATTTCAAATTGATCTGTTTAACAGCTACAGTTTTTCCTGATATTAGATCCAGTGCTCTATAAGGAACATTTAAAAAAAAAATTAAAACGTATGCAATAGATAGACTCCTTTTTTTTTTTAACTACCTATACACTGTACCAAAATGGCCTTTGCCAATCACATTTCCTAGTTTCTGAAAAAACCAAAGTTTAATTTACACTAAAGAGATGGTCTATCGTCTTACATATCTAGCCAACAAGTTCCCATCTTCATCAAAAAGTTCTAAATGTGATACATTGTTTGTTTTCAAAGAATTTGTAGATTTGCGCTTGGCAATTGGTAACAGGTCTGGTTGAGGAACATACGGACTCTTGCCTTCAATGACGGAAGCTGATTTTTTGTATTGTTGTTGATTATAATTGGCCTTATTGTTAGACCAAGTCTGGAACTTTACAAAGTGTGGTTCCTTCTTATGACGATTTTTCGATGAAAATAATAGTGACAATCGATTGTTTGCTTTATGTGTAGAAGAAGATGAAATCGAATTCGATGGAGGTGGTTTCAATATTGATTCAAAAATATCCTGAGCGGCTGTGTGCTTCTTTTCTTCTTTTGTGGGATGTCTGTGTGTTCCGTAACCACTATCCCCAGATGACGTGCTACTCATTTTGGTATCATAGATATTATCTTCCAGGAACTCCTCCTCATCCTCATCATAGTATTTTAATTTTTTTTCATGTAAAAGTAATGGATGTGTGCCGAACACAGGCATACAACCTGGTTGATCAGATGGCGGTGACCACTCTTCCTCCTTTCTGTCCTCCTCATCTCTCTCCTCATCCTGTAGACCATGTTGGGTACGGTAATGTCCGTGTTGTAGTTGTCGATTGTCATCGTACTCCTGATTCTCCTGCTCTACAACTCGTTTTGTCATTGTATCATTCGCATTATCATTATTATAGGTTGTGATTGATTCGCCTGCAAATCTATTATGTGTAGGTAAAATATGAGATAACATTAAAAGTGTTGAAACAACCTTTTTCAGTAAAGAAGAAGAAAGAAAAAAAAGAAAATTAGAGAAAGAGCAAAGACAGGGGAAATAAAGAGGAAAAAGAGAAAAATAATGCAAAGAAAATTTTAAGCACTTACATCGTCTATATTCTCCTCGTGTATTAAATCATTTACACAGAACAGAGCGGATGATGGGAGTCCTAACTGTTAGATATCCATTATTATACGTCACATCATCATAACTATTTTGTATTACTTCTTTTGCTGCCTTTAAGAATATTTCAATCCTCTCTTCCTATCACACAAAAAGGTCATTTTCTAGTGCTAATATTTTTCTATTGGCACTTTACTGGTTCCTGGCTGTCATTGTATTCCTTGTTGATCAGTCTACCGAACGTTATTAGAAACTTTTCATCCATATCTCCTTATGTTTACTAACGTGCAAAGTATTCGGCCGTCTTTTAAGCATTCATATAGATCCTCCGAGGGGAGTTCAAAGTTCAAGACAGATTCTATCCAGCATTTGGTAGAATAATAAGCCTCTGTTTGTAAGTATTGTTTTTTAAGCTGTGGCTGATAAATGGTTTTTGAAACGGGGCTCATTCAATCTTTTTTCCCTTTTAAAAAAAAAAGTAAAAAAGAGGTAAACAAAAAGGAAGAAGAAAAAGAGAAATAGCAAGAGAAAAAAAAAAAGAACGAGACAAAAAATTGACATATATGATTTAATCACCAAGGCAACACAGTGGTAATTTCCCCTTTAAGTACCTTGTGTTTCAATGTCAGTTTTTCAAGGACAACTTGTCTTTGCCAAGGCAACCTAACAATGATTCATAGTCCGATTGATCCATAAATAAAGCTGCCAAAAATAAATTTCTTTTCTCTTCTTCTTTATCACATTGTACATAGTAGAATGCTTATTACAAGCTTGATCCTTTCTGCGCTTTCCTTTGCTTTAGCGAGCGCACAGCAGGTGTGCAATGGATATGCAGAATATTGCAATAAGCCCTATAATTCATTATCCTATGTTATAACACACAACTCCTATGGCTATATAACCAACCCTGCTGCCAACCAACTATGTCCTATTACGACTCAATTTGCAGATGGTGTCCGAGCTTTGAAGTTGTCTGCTGTGTCTCCAGCCAATACGACAAACAGTACTATTACAGCTGAAAGTATTTACCTTTGCCATACATCATGTACTATATTAAATGCAGGTCCTGCTGTGGATACCCTTCGTACGATCACTGACTGGGTCAAGAACAATCCAAACGAAGTCATCACCATCATGTGGAATAATGTTGGTAAGTTTAATGCGGATGCCTTCAAGGCTGCTTATGAAGCAAGTGGTATTATCGACTACAGTTATCAACAACCAGCGGGCAACTTTACTTGGCCAACACTTGGGGAGCTAATTGCCAGTGGAAAAAGAGTTATTAATTTTGGTGACACCTACTATCAACAAGAACTTCCTTGGTAAGACTATAAATAACCTTGCTTTCTTTGTCTAGTGCTAATAATGTGCATTAGGCTATTAACTGAATTTAATTATGTGTTCGAGACACCTTACAATAACCGCAACGAATCTTCATTCAGCTGCACTATTGATCGCCCTCCAAACCCTGACAATCCAAGCGAAATGATGTATGTCATGAACCACTTCCTTTATGGCACACTTCAACTTGGCCAATTGACAATCGAAATACCACAAAAGGGTACAGCCAATGTGACCAACTCTGACGGTTCTCTTTTAAAACAAGCCCAAGCATGCACTCAAGCCTTTGGACGTCAGCCCAACTTTTTAGAGGTTGATTTTTATAACCTTGGTGATACACTCAAAATAGCTGCCCAATTAAATAATGTGACATATAGCAGTACCACATCACAATGCGATAGCTACGCTGCGAAATACTCGACTAGTTCGAGCACAGACTCGTCCGAAGCAATCCAAACTATCAGCTTTAGCTCGGTCAGCTTGTTACTTTCCTTAATAGCGGCCACATTCTTTATATTCTTTTAGATAAAGTAGATTGTATTTTCCTCTTTTTCCTCGTGATGATGTGTACTTTCTATTAAAAGAAACAAACTAAATTAAACTTTTTTTTAAAATTTAATGATATCATCTCGTAAAGCTTAGTTCCTTTTTATCAATATGGGCTTTGCAGATCCCAAAAGTGATAAACCCATGTAAAGAGTGCAGTAAGAATATAGAATGGCCTAACAAAGAAATAATTTGATCCCTTTACTGTTGTGGCTTTCTCCACTTATGTTCGCTAGTTAAAAAAAAAGAAGCGCCGGACAATTCGGGCACACAATCTGATATACGAAGGAGAGGGGGGATATTACTTTATTGAAAGGCCATTGATCTAAGAATCCTTCCTTTTGTTATCTTTGCGGTATCCATCCGTCTACGTATAAGCACTTAACCATGTCTACTTTCTCCAAGAATCTTTTCGACGTGCTTGCCGAACAAGACAACACCCCTGTCAAGGCAGAATCCCCTGCTCCTGCTGCCGCTGCCGCTGACAAGAAGAACGCTCCTAAGGCCAAGGAAGGTAAAGTATCTTTGACACTTCTTTTTTAAACAGCAACGTATTATAATGAACCAGTCCGCAAAATATATACAAGAGAGAAAGAAAAGAAAAGAAAGGGTGGAAACGGTAGATCTCGAATTGTGTCAAATGAAATGTATTCTAAAGGAGGGGGGCCAGGCACACATGTAATTTTGAAAGACATTTTGCGTACCGCTTTCCCTCTTCATTCTGACAGTCGACATATCGACCAGCCAAACATTAATAACAACAGCACTAATGATTCAGAGCAACAACTTAGCAATAGAAAGTTTCATTCCAACAAAAAGACAGGGGAATAATACGTTGTTGAAAGAAAATATAAAAGAACAACGCTAACTCTCTTATTAGCTCCTAAGGGCGAAAAGAAGGCTCGTCGCCACGGTGACCGCCCTACTAAGGATGGTCGTCCTCGTCGTGGTCGTCAATTCGACCGCCACTCTGGTACTGGCCTTGTGTAAGTGTATGATTTACTTTATGAAATTTTTTTAACCTTTTTTTTTATTAAAGTGACTCTCAAAAGAAGATCAACCAAGGTTGGGGTAAGCCCGGAAAGGCTGAAGTTGAAGCTGCCAAGGATACTCTTAACCCTGCTGACCCCGATGCTCCCGAACAAGAAGCTCCTGCCACCCCCGTTGAACCCGAGGAAAAGGTCAAGACTTTAGATGAATACTTGGCTGAAAAGGCTGCCAAGGCCTTGAAGGTTGCTCTCCCTGAAGCTCGTAAGGCTAACGATGCCGATGAAGCCGCTTTCGCTGGTGCCGTTGTCCACACCAAGGCTGAATTAGAAGAATTCTATGTCTCCAAGGAAACCAAGACCGTTACTAAGAAGACCGAAAAGCCTCGCAAGGAAAAGATTGTCATTGAGATTGAACAACGCTTCCAAGAAAAGCCCCGTAACGACTTCCGCAAGAACGACCGCCGTGGTGGCCGTAACGGTGGCCGTAAGTCCGCCAAGTCTAACTTTGCTGCTGTCAACATTCAAGATGCTGCTGCCTTCCCCTCTCTCGGTGCTACCGCTTAAATTAAACTTGTTTAAATAATAAAAATATAAAAGATTTTCGATATACATTTATAGTGCTTTTTTTTCTAGGAGAAGTATATTAAAAAAAAGGGGAGGAAAGAGCTACAAAGACAAAGGGAATGGCGACCTGCTATTACATACTCCTTTAAACATGCACTGTATATTCATTCGTGAATCTGGTTGGTTTATATAAATTAAACAGAACCATTTTATTACTTAACCATCCCTCATAAAGTGATAACGTTCTTTTCTTTTCTCGTTATTTATTCAATCGTAATCAGCCTCTATATGAATCGAAGAAAAAACCCAAAGAATTTGGCACTTTGTATTGATAAAAAGGCATTACAGATTAAAAATTGCAAGACCCAGTTGTTTCACAGTGGCCCTTACATGCATGGCCCTATCTGCATTTTACCTAATCTATATCTGGGTGCACATTGCAACGCAGTCAATAAAGATCACCTGGCGCGACACTCAATCACGCATATTATTAATGTTGCAAGCGAAGTACATATTGCTCCGGGTCTTTTCGAGTATCACCATCTGCATTGGACGCATTATCAAAGAAATCTAGCCCAGGTGGAGTTTATCAAAGCGATCAAGATCATTGAGGACGCTCTACAAAGAAATCAAGTTGTCCTTGTTCATTGTCAACAGGGAGTCGAGCGATCGGCAGCACTTGTTCTTGCTTACCTTATCTATTTGTCACGAAAATCCATGGCTCCAGAGTGCGCGGTCACAACCAAAAATTGGTCTCTAGATCATGCGCTACGCTATGTTCAAGAAAAGGTACCTGACATTCACCCCAACATGGAACTGTTATATCAACTTCGAGAATTTGAAAGATCTTTGACGATAAAGCCACCCAATAGTCATCGTCAATATCTTTATCGATCCCATTCCGAATCAACACTTTATCATTAAAAAGTCTTTCCGAGACCGCGCAATTTGCATATGAATTTTTGATGAGTTCCTGAAACTGTTTATTGTTTAAATTTTTTTGTGTTTCAATTATATTTTATGTGTTGCAGTAAATAGCTTCTAATCTGTGTCCGCGTAATAAATAAATAATTTCATCTTTCTTTGTCCTCCTTTTACGATCATTTGCCGCGTTTACGCAATTGTTACATAGTCTCTTGTCATAAAGCCAGATGATCATTAAGGAATGAGAAGATTCTTTTTGTGCCATGACATCAATTGGTTTCGTACCATATATTATCTTATGTCGTACGACTGTTGCCTTTTGAATGACAATTGATGCTTACTAAAGATGACTCTAGAGATTTTTTTTAAAAAAAAAAAGAGAGGATGCCAGCTGATCATCAATAGCAACAAGATAGTGTATTAATTGCTTACAATATGTTATTGATTGTTTAGAAGATCAGGCGCTCATTTATGTAGTAAGTATTCTAATAACAACAACTATCAAAACAAAGACGCTCCCTAATTAAATAACAAGCATGGGATAATAAAGGAAATAAAGGGAGCTAATTGAGTTCTGGAACCGTAGGAAATTAATTAATTAAAATAGATTTCATTGGACGAGTAATTAACGTATATTTATTTACATTTTCAATATAAAAAAAAAAGAACAAAAGGAGGGTCCCTCTTACATTTCTTTTTATCTTTAATCTTTTTATTACCATGACTACTGCTACTACTACTACTACTACTGCTGCTGCTGCTGCTGTTTCTAGTACCGCTACCATAGCTACCACTACTTTCAAAAGTGCAAGTACTAGTTTATCTCAGCGTAGAAAAAATAAAAAGAATCTGTCACTATGTCTACCACAGACAACACTTTCTACTCCCGTAAAGTCGACTGATCCTTATTCAAATGGACCTATTGAAATAATGCCACACTTGTATCTTGGATCAGAACAAAATACCTTAAACATGGATCAATTAAGAGAATTGAACATTCAATCCATACTTAATGTAGCAGCAGAAGTCAGCCACCCATACCAAGATATGTTTCAATCCATTCAATCGATTATACCTTCACCCACTTTATCCAAATCATCTACTATCAGCAGTACATCCACTATTCACACTAATTACTCTTCTGATTCATTATTACATCATCCCTCGGACATTATATATCATAAATTGAATTGGGAACATAACCAAGATAATCTCGTATTAGAATTAGAAAAGGCAATCGACATCATTGATAGATCACGATCGGTCAATCAGAATATACTTGTTCATTGTCAATGTGGAGTATCAAGATCAGCTACTGTCATTATTGCTTATATCATCAAGACACTAAAATTGCCAATGCAAGATGCTTATAATCATGTAAAGAATCTGTCACCTGCCATCAATCCAAATCTATCTTTATTATTTCAATTACGAGAATTTGAACAATTCACTTTAAAGAAAAAACCACATTTTTTATTCAGCTGCTCCCTCACAAGTAAATTACTTAAAAAGTAACTGTATAGTTTCCCCCTCTTCTTTTTTTAAAAAAAATGTGTACATTCTTCTCTCATTATTCACCAAGCATATACTATACATACATAATAAACCTTCATGTTTATATCCTTCCTTCATCTATATTTTGCTTTCTTTTCCAAATATAGCTATTGTTTACTATGTGTAACTATTGTGTTTATTGTTGTAAATATACAGTTGGTGTTCAAGTACGTGTCGCGAATTCTACACAAAATAAATGTCGCCATGGCTGACAAATTAGGTGTCGCACTTCCAGGGTATTTTTGTCGTACAACGCTCGGTATTTATTGTTGTATAAATGCCGTGTCAAGTCTTTTGATTTTCTTTTTTATTATTACACCAGAGCCTATATTAAAGCATTTAGTTTTTGTACGATGATGGAAAAAAGGCATTGTTGTTGACGGATTTGGTAATGAATTATATTATTCATTTAGAGCAGTATCGTCTTTACATGTCGAGCACTTTATCTATACTTCCATAAAGTGGTGGCGAGATTGAGGTTCTTCAACTTATTGGAGAAATCTGGAAGAAAGGGTAAATCGAGACTGATAGAATCTTACAGAAATGTCAAAAGATAGGCTGACCACATCTTTTCGATAAAGAACATGAAAGGGATCGTTCTAGATAGCACTGGGATCCACAGGTGGGAGAAGACTTTATGGACTTTACAAAAAAAAACGATGTCTTTCTGAATAGATTTTCCTTTCATACAAACATAAAGCGTTGCATAACCTTGTCAAAGTAGCGTACATCAGTAGTACCCGAGGATACGGACATAAAGAACTAACTTGACCCAACTAAAAACGTAGCAAGAAAGACGTAGAGCAAGAAGTATCCATGGATGTGAATAATACCCTTCTTTTTTGGGATTTTTAAATATCAGATCTCATTTTTTTGGGGAGAAACAATTATCAAGAACTAACGACTATTATGAACTATTTAAAACAATATGTTGTCAAAGTCCACAAATAAGCATCCTATTTACAAAAGAATGATGATATGACTAATGTTTGTAGTTGATCATTTGTCATTTAACCACGCTGAACTCTCTCAACTGGAGTCAACTCATTTCTGATAATATTGTTTTGAGCCTACTTGATCAATACACAAAGAATCTGCCGCGGTTCAAAGGTTGTTTGTTCAATATATTTACTACAATGAACTTTGTTACAAGAACAAAAAAAAGTGATGCTTTTTGAAAAGGGCACAAATGAGAACGTTTATTTTTAGAAATCGTATTATTGAAAACGAGTACGACATTGATATCCTTAAAAGTGTATTGAATGTTACAATTCTTGCATTTTGTAGAACTGGTGTCTTCTCTGTCGACGACGGTATCTCTTAAACAGCCATACACCTGCCAAGGCAGCCAAAATACCCGCGATGATTGTGCCTACAGAAATACCCGCTTTATCTCCTGGTGTCAACGGTTTTGCTTGAATCGTTCCTCTATGTCCACTAGGGGAACACATCGTATCTTTAAAGGCGTTAGATGTGAGATTACCACAGGTACCATATTTAGAAGCATCTATTTTATGTTGATACTCTGTGCCATTCGTATTGGAAAAATGAGTTATCCAAACAGGATAATTGTTGCTAGGCATTTCCATCGTAGGATACAGTAAATGCATTAAATCCAACAATGCTATATCAGGTCGTGCAGCTGCTCTCTGTGTCCAGTCTACAATATGGATCGTAAGTTGTTTTTTTTTCCCTCTCTTCTTATTGTTCCAACTCACTTACCAGAGACGCCTTCTTTGACCAATCCGTTCACTGAATAGACATTATTGTTTACAATCGCTGGAGGCAAACCAACAACCGTTACGTGAATTGTCGCATTAATAGGTGTAATCCAATTGTCATAGGTTAAATTCGTACTGCTCATATCCAAGATGTAATCAGCTCCTTTGAGTCCCTGAAGGAAATAAAATACATGTTCTGGATTATTCATTAAATAGACATTGTCCTGTGCCGAGTTTGCTGCAACTAGACGACCTCCAGCATCCTTCACAAGTTCATTAAAATAGCTGTCTCGATAGATGGTAAAGGCGTTTTGTTGAGAATCGTAGCTTGTCCAGGCAACTGTCTTTTGTGTTGATTGATATCCCAAATTATCCTTGTGGCATTTATAGAATGTATCAATATAAGTAAACATTGTTGTCGCCAACAGTTCTTGTTCAAAAAAGGCTCCAACATACAGTAACCACGCTGCTTTCTAAAAAGATCATAAATATTAAAAAATCACCTTTCTGATCTTTGTTACCTTTTTCTCTTACCTGAAGTGGGGTGAGATCATTTCTTTGAGCAGAGAAACTCACAAACGTTCCGGACGTTGTGTTTTCTTGAGTTGTAAATGTAATGTCGGGGTGTGGGTTTTGTTTGCTTTCGAAACAAGGAGATGCACCCAAAGTAATAACACTATTGACAATTTTATTATCAACTCCAATAAGCTGAGTTGATTTAGTACAATATTAGAGATCATCAAATAGAACATACCTCCAGAAAGGGAATTACACCGTATGCACCCTCGTCGATGCCAACGCTTGTTATATTTGAAAATGTGCCATCTGATGGGCATTCGTCAGGTTTAGGCTGACCACAGCAGACAACACAGTATGTCTTTTTGGTAAGTAAGTTTTCAATAACTTTATAATAATTTTTATAAGTAATCGTAAATCCATAATTGGCATCTATAGAAACTATTCAGCATGTTTACATTCAACATAAAAAGAAAAGCTTCAATACCACTGGTAATAGACATCATTGATGAATAATGATTTACATTTTTATCAGTTGTATTATTGATACTAGTCTGAGCTAAACTTGAATAAATGAGTGTGAAGAGGATAAAGAGAATTTTCATGAAGCGTTGTTAAGTTAAAAAAAAAAAAAAGAAAAGAATAGATTACATGCTTATATTCTTTTTTTGTTTGTTCAACGAGAAAAAAAAAAATAGTTTTATTACATATGAAAACTCCACATTTGAGTGTTACATTGTGTTGACTCTGCCAATGATTTCGCCTTCTTGGTGTGCACAGGCTTCTCTGTCCACTTGTAATACAGATATCAGCGTCTTTAGAAATGTTTGCTCATGTTTTGAATTGGCAAAAACAGTAGGTAAATGGGTTGAAGGGCACCTCAGGAAATTAGGTGCAAATACCATGGCTAAATTATATACGTTCATTAGGGTATGCTGAATAACTTCAGGCTCAGTAAAGTCCTAAAGACAATGTTTAGCTATAAGATCAAGTATATTTTATATGCTTTTACCTGTAAGAAACTGATGATGTAAAGAACAATTCGTCTATTACAATCTGGTAATGAATTAATGATATCAACTGCTTTTTCTCCATCGTTTGCATTTTCAATGCATTGCTGGTATAATCTTTCTGGTATTAAGGGCTCTGCTAAATCTCTTAACCAATATTTTAATAAAGAAGCAGGTACATTGGGGTCTTCAATGCCAGTTGAATCATAATTCCCATTTTCAATTCGAACCCTCTAATAAAGTATTTAAATGAGAAAACATTTCCTAAGTTTATTTGTTAACTTACCAGATCAGTGACCATGTCTGCATCACCAGGAACGCGGAAAATACCTTCTGTTTTTTTCCCATTCAGCTCATGCACAGCATTTGTCAAGAACAGGATTATCCTGGGTATTTTCAAACCTTCTTTTTTTTCAAGATTCATCACCGTCTCGAGGGGTTCTCCAAAAATAGATGGTTTAAAGGGCGCTTCCTACATAACATCATTAACAACTTATTCTCCCCCTTTTTTTTTTTTTGTTTTGCATAATCATGATATCTACCATAGCTCTTTCAATCTCAGCAATAGATAACACCTTGCCTCTAGCACCTCTAGAGCAGATCCGTTCCAACTTCACGGTGACATACTGACTATAGACATCCACTTGGTTTTCTTTAATTGAATGATGCTGTTTAACAAAGTCATAAAGATAAGATTCCAGATTTTTTGATGGAGGAAAAGTAATGCATACGACACAAAGGATTTCCCAACCCTTTCGGATGCTTTCACTATGAAACGTTGTGTTAGTATCAGGAGTACAGACTTTTTCCCATGATCAAACCTTCTTGGATTTTTATTCAACTGTCTGCAGATCTGAACATAGATTTCATCCCGCATTTGTCCCTTGGAAATGCCACAGTCAAGCAAAGACTGAAAGTGCTCCATAGCATTATAATTCCGTGGCCTGGGTCGATCATTCATTAGAATCTGTATGATTCTGAAACACTTTAATGCATCTTTACAGAGATTTTTGTTTGACAAAAGTAAAGGTTGTCTAATCGAATCCTTTGTCCACTGCAGCATTTCATTAATAGGTACTGTTCTCCTAAAGAGCCCTCTTTTGTGTGTGGCAAAGTATTTTTTAGCGTATCCATCGATAGCAAACTGATTGATATCATTTTGTAATGTGCTAGGTAATGACCTTCTATAAATATATATATAAGTAAACAAACAAACAATGCCCCATTAGGGTTACACCCATACCTTGATTCTCCTGTCTGTGCCAGCAGATAGGTTGGATTAGTTTTATCATATTCAGTCTGTCGGTACGTTGAAAGGGTTGTTTCTGCTATCAACACAAAATAAAAGTTATTAACACATTCTCTCTCTTTCTCTTTCTCTTTTTGTTTACTTTGATTATGTTTGGTGTTATTGGGAAGAAAAGTGGATAGTGCTGAACTAAATGAGGCTCTTGACTTTTTAAAACGATCTGTTGTCTTGATTTCTGGTAAGGACGAACCGGTTGTTTTCCCACTACGATAACGACTGGGTGTACTCAATTTTTTATAGAGTGAAAACACCTTGGAAGGAACTTGTTTTTCAATTGTGTTGTCATTTTCCAAAACAAGTCCATCACTCTCAGAGGCTGATCGTTGATGAAGCAGTCTAACATGTCTTGCATTTGTCTGTTCAAGGTCAAGCGAACGACTATGCCTCTTGGTAGCTTCTACTATTTCATGGGAGCCAGCCCCAAAAGATAATGGCATCACTTTTTATAAAATAAAATAAATTAAAGAAAGAAAGAAGAAAAGAAGAAAAAAGAAGGGCTTTTTATGGTTATTGTGTGATTCAATTTTTTTTATTTATATAAATATATTACATTCAGCGAACCAATCAGGTTCATTTTATAACTTTTCATGCATCCATGTCCTTAGGCTCGTCTTGGAAGGGAGTTGCGGTGATTTGAGTTTAATGATAAATGGAAGAGTGCTTGTGTATCCGGTTTTTGGCTGTGCGTCATGCAGACATGAATCACCGGCTTATCTCCTCCTCCATTATAATAAGCTAATCTGATGTTCTCTCCAGAAATGATTTGCACAAGTTCTCCCTGCATTAAGTTAGCCAACTGTGTCTTGTTGATAACAACACTTACCGTTTCTACATGTCGAACTTCAATAAAGCATGGGTCAATAGCCAATATATAAGGATGTTCATACACAATATGAGTTGGTGTTCCTTCCCATTCACATAATACAGGCGGTCTACAAATACTGGTAAATATCTTTCTAATGATAATATTCAACTTACTTTCCAGGCCCTCTTTGGACAAGTGATCCATTTCGATTGTTGACATAGAATGCAAACTTGTCATAACATAGCAAGAATTTGTCATTAATCCTATACATCGCAAGTGGCTTCAATGGCTCAGGATGGCGAGTAACAAAGTTAAATTGAGGGTCTTCTGAATCAGGGATATCTCTTCCAACCGTCAAGTTTTCAGGATCAATGATTTCAAACCCTCTTTCACAGACAATGTTCAACTTAGCCTTCAAGAAATGAATGTTGCTAGCTTCAGCACCAATATAAAAGTCCTATGTTTGAGGCTCAGTTTGCTGTTACAACATATATTATTATCTTTTACCTTGTACTTTTTGAACCATCTCAAATATTCTGGCTTATTGCTAAACAGAGATGTACGTGGCGTTAAGAGTTTTTCATTTCTTGGATCTCTTAAGTCACAGAATGGTTCTAGTGCTGTAAACACACTACTCGTCTTCTTTTTCTTTTTATATACAAGCATGTCACGGCCATTACAGTAACCCAGCTGAAAGAAATTGACGTGCTGTCCAATTTCCATTTCGATACGATCAATTGCCTTTGTATTATTTTTTGAATCCAGAGCATCCACAGGGTAAGCCCTAAGTGCCTTTTCTATATGATACGGTCAGCACTATGTTTAATATCTTGATTTCTTACCTGTCAAAACAATCAGGATATGATGCTTCTCCATGATACCCAACTGTATAACGCTCTCACATTGAATGATACGACGCACAGAGTTATCCTGTCCTTCTGTCTTGAAAAAGACGCCATTATCTGTACCAATAGCAATCTTTCGTTCATCATTTGCAGTAACAAAGGGCACAGAACAATTGATGCGTGTTGTCGTGCCTGTAGGTGGACCTGCTGAAGCATGTCGGAAGTTGGTATCATCCAATGGCCTCAGTTCAAAGACGTCCATATCCCCATGACGTTTCTTGAGTGACATCTTGGCATCTTCAATTGCCTTAACCCACACTTGTTTTTCTTCTATTGATGAACAATAGAACGGGTATACAGATCCACCACGAGAACCTAAATGATGAAGCACGAGCATGATACCCGCACCAGCAGCAGAGCTTGCACCATTGCTCGAGTATCTAGTACCTGTGCTTCCATCAAAGCTTTGGAACGCAGAAGATGTCTTTGATGGACTCTTGTAATTAGCGCTATTTTGAACAACAAGCATGTGTAAAGGAATGGGCTTTCTCCACACATGGTATTCATCTCCCGTGCTTGTCTTGCGCTGTTTGGTCAACAGGACCATGTGGTCAAATACGAAAACGTATATATCTGTCTTATCGGCCACGTCCATAGCACCACTTCGACGCTTCAGGATGCCTTGATGGTACAGACGTCGATTGGGATCACTGAGTTGCAAGTCATACAGTTCGCCCTGTCTAAAGGTAATCGCATCACGAATGTGTAAGATGGCTAATTGACGCCTGGTGTGTACGGCATTATTATCGGCCTTGGCAGCAATAGATCGAATCATGTCTAGACAACGAGTCAAGTAAGCGTGGTCAGGGTGATCCTCGGGTGTCTTTTTCAAGAGAGCCTCAATCAAGAGAGGATAACGTTGCATACGTGTGACAGGACTTAGCAGATAATGCCAAATAGGCAGTCGATTCGTTCGCTCGTGTTTGGCAATGTCCTTGACAAACTTTTCAAACTCTGGGTTATTCTTCATTTCAGTTTCTGCAATGTACTTGGCAAGTCCTGCGTGGGGACTATATGTCACAAAGGGTTTTTCAAAAAATGCCATGTGTTGAACCATGATATCGCCAATCATTGGAACACATTTTCCTTCGTACTGACGAGCGAGTGCTAAAAAGTCCTTAAACATGGCTGTACTAATCTCCAAGAGTTCTTCATAATTGTTGAATACTATTTGAATAAAGTCCTTGAGACGACTAGGTTCGATGGCACCCGATTGTTCTAGTCCCTTGACAATGACCTATACATGTTTTTGTTGTATAAGTAATCAACCAATAAAGGAGAGATATAAGCATACCTCGTGAAGAATTGTCAAATCTGCTAAAAACTTTTCTTCGGAATAGATGATTTCATTAAGTACTTCCTGTCGACCAATCTCTTTTTTATCTAATGACATCAATAATTCTTTATCAACACGAGAAGCCCATGCATCATGAGAGACAAGCTATAAATGCATATAATTTAGTTTTTAATGTCATTATCTGTCACTCCATATATACGTTACCCAACCACCCTCAGGAGTTGCAGTTGATTTGGTTGATGCTGTGCGAGATACACTCACTTCATCCTAAGATAGCAAAGTTAAAAAGACACACAGAAAAAATGGGAGTTTTTACCTTGTATTCTGCAATAAGGTCCTGATCACTCTTGTTATTGGGACATCGAGGAGAATAACATCCACCTGTTTCTGGTCTACAAGAATAAGAGTAACAAGGTGTCAAAGCAGTAAAGACACCTGTGGGTATTTCGCCATCCATTGCATTTTCTTCGATAAAATAAGTGTCTTCAGAGTTATACATCACACGAGTGATGAGTGACTTTTGTGAATACTGTGTTGGAGAAAACAGAGGTGGTTGACTGACCATGAGCGCACTAGCAATCTTGACACAGTACTCATCAGGAACTTGCTCCTTTAGTAATCCTCGAATGATAGCCTACAAAGCATATTTAGAGTCTAAAGATTTAAAGCAAATAAAAACTTACAACAGCTTCTGAACCAGTAAATGATTCATTATATTCACCTGCACACCATAACTCTCTGACATGTTCCAAGCCTTTGACATGTCGAATGAAAGCATCCGATAGCACAGAGAACAATGCATAATTGGGCTCAATAACCTCTTCCTGCTCAACTACGGGCGGCGCCGTCTCTTGTTTGGGTTCATCAGCTGGTGTTGGTTCAGGCGCAATCTCGATTGGCTCTTGCGTGGTTATTGTAGGTTCAACATGAGGGGGTGGGACAGGAACGTGCGAGTGAGGAGGCTCGTGAGAGACTGGTTTAGAAAAGTATCCTTGTTCTTCATCACTACTTGAGTCAGGTGACACAGGTATAAACGGCATCTCGTCTCCATTCTGCATATCTGTTTCAGAAAGGTAGTCGAATCTAGGACGTTCGATCGTCATGATCATGTTGTTTCGAAGCGAAGAATGCGTACGACGATGCTGCTTTTGCGATGAGGCAGTATCATATGAAGAAGGTGTAGATATCATGGTGGATGAGTCTGACGTGTGTTGACTGAAAGTAGGTCTATAGGAATTATTGATGTATTCCTGTGAACGATCAGGGTATCCCACAGGTGGATAACTGGTAGCCGGTAACTGCATATGAGTAGAAGAAGGAGAACTGGCAATGGGCGGTGAGGCTGTCCTGTTGTCTTGGCTGGGGGTTCTTTGGTGATTGAATGGTTGTTGGTGATACTCCGGAGGAGGGTATATATTTTTATCTACTTGTGGATATCTTTCGGGTGCCACAGGCATAGAAATGGGCATTTGCTGTTGAGGAGTTGGAAAAACAGGTGGTGTAGGACTATCGATGTAGGATGAGTAACTACCACTATTTGCCATAGAAGACACTCTCTGAGGTACAGGTGTAGCAGGTAATGGTCGATTGCCTGTACCAGTTTGACTAGGCGGGTAGTAACCAGCATAGTCATTTCTAGGAGGATAAACACCATTATTTTCTGATGGATAATAGTACTTGTTGGATCCTGCAGGCTCAGTTGTCTGATAACCATCATAACGATGAGGCACAGGAGGAGGAGGATAGGTAGTATTACTGCTATTTTCCATATAATATCTATTATCATTATAATAGTTGTTCTACGTGCAAAAGTTTTTTAAAAAAAAGTTCTACTAAAACTATATGTATACTATTTACATTGTGGTTGCTGTACTCGGGACCATAATGACTCGAACCATGATGAGACGGAGGCATAGTATGTGAGTTAGAACCCACTAAAGAGTTTAGCATTTCGTCCATTTCGTCATTAACGTTTCCTGATTCATAATATCCATACTGTTGTGGTGGATAGTTTGACATTGGATGAATTAGAGAAAAGGGGACAAAATAAACAAGTTAAATATAGTAACAGGAGAAAGAGAAAGAGGGCAATTTTAAAGTAAGCCCTTTTTTTTTTTCAGTGCTGCACTTAAAGTTTATAAACAAAAATAAATAAGACGTCAGTTAAAATGATTTGAGACAAGTGAATAAAAGATAGACAAAAAGTCTTTACAATAAGAAGAAGAAGAAGAAAGAATCAATTAGAGTACGCTAGTAGTGATCCCACAGTAAGCCAGAAACCGCAGTTTTCGTCAAAAGTACAGACAGAGCCCTCCTTTTCATTATATTTCGTATTATCAAGCTATCAACTGTTACACTCTCATCAAAAAAATTGTCCAAGTAAATGAGCTTATGGTTATTCCGGGACAGAGTAATCACCAGTAGCTTCTGTGTTTTTAGTCACAGTCAGCTTGATACTTATAACACCAAGAATTTGATCCGAGAACATAGTGTGTATCTATTTATACTATTTAGCATCTTATACCGTACGGATCTAGTTTGTCGGAGCGGTAAACTTGAAAAGTTCAAAAAAAGTACAAAATCTTGCTCCTTCTTGTCAAACATCTCTATTATGATTAATTCAGCTCTTGATTTGTACGTATAAGACGAGTTTAAGTACCAGTTTATGAATCACAGAAAAGAAAGGATGTGTGGCGTTTTTGGTGAAATAACCGTTAGAGTACTCTATATATCTTACAATAGAGACATACATTCTATTTTACATTCCATTAACATATCCGATAAGAATGACTTGTACTATGCTAATAGCAGTAGTAATCTACTAGTATAAAATTAATAAACAATCACATTGGCAACATTTAATCTCCCCTATAAATAATCACTCAAACCTAATTTAGTAATAAAGAATCTAATTCGCAAGGCATCGACTTAAATGCACAAAGCAATATGGTTCTAAGACATGTTGGCAGGAGAAATGATAAACGAAGACGAACATAGCAAGATGAAGAAGTTCAGCGCAACGAAGCAGAAACTGGATGAAAATAATGCAAATAGAGATATAATACTCCTTGCAGAATACTTGGAAATGGTACAAAAAAAAAAACGGCATTCCATCGAACTCACTGACATCCGATGAGGTTGTACGCCTATGTAAAAAAAAGAGAACATCGAAATGCTATAGTTTAAATGTCTTAATAAGTGGTTTGCCTTGAGTGTTGTCTAAAACCACTGAGCTTATCAAGCATAGCGGTGATGATATTCGATGTGAATAAGGCTTGCAATCAAAGACGTACTTCCAATGTGCGCGCATAATGTAACTCGATTGGAGAGTCGAGACACAGGATGTAGTAGTCTTAAGCGTAAAGGATTTGTCAGTCTCAAACATTGTTACTACATTTGTGAGCGCTTAACGAACATTATTAAGGCTGTCATTCCATTTGTCTTCCAAGTCGTCCTTGTAAAATACACTAGATATTCATTAGAACAGCTTATTTATGCATAACGCATACCACATTGCTCTTTTTTTTTATTCTTTTTGTCATTAATCATGCTATTTACAACAGCATCAAACGGTAATGTTGGACACTGAATCGAAGCTGTGGGTGGCTGATTGACGGTAAAATGATGCCAGTGAGTGTGAGTGAGTTTGATTATGTACTCACCTCTTCTTTAGCTGCTTAAATGATATGAAACAACTTTTATTTAATGTATAAAATATGCAGATAATCTTAAAAAGCAATACACACACATACACGTCTTGCATTTACTGTTGAGACCTAACAGTATCTGACTTTTGTGCAGCTAGGGCTTTTGCATAACGAAGACCACACGCATTACATAACTCCTTTGGACCATTAGGACCCTTTCTCCATTCAGGAGAATCAGTGCTTTGACATTGAGCACATATTTTGGGAATATCGCTCGAATCAGATGTTCGCTTCTTCCTTTGCTGTATATTTTATAAGTATATAGCCTAGTTTTTTTTTTTTCTTTTTGTACCTTTTTAGTCTTGGGATTGGTATAACTCTCAAGCTTCTCCTTCAACTTTCGATTTGTTAATTGAAGTTGATGTAGTTCATATTGCCATGAGGTACCTCTGACCGTCTCTAATTCCGCAAAAAGGTTTTCTTCACCTTCTTTGCCTTGGACATCAGGAGAGACAGACTCCAGAACAGGGTATCCATCAACAGATGCAGATTCCTTGGCTCGAATTTGCACGAGGACAAATGAAGGACGGCCAACACCTGGAGAGGTATCTCCTGGATAAAATGTGGAGAAAATAGGAATATAGTCTCCCTTCTTGTTTTGCATGGTATGATGTAAATTGACGATATGTCCATCTTTTACCAGTTCCAAGGCACGAGTGATGTCACGGACATTGTTATCACCAATGTATTGATATAGAGTAGCACCTTTCAAGTCATTAGCAGCGAAACCAACGACTTCTTCACTTGTAGATGTCACATGCAAGAAGAGTCCGCCCAAACTTGTCTTTGCCCAGAATTCAGAACCAGTTACAACGTTAGGCACATGAACCAATTCTTTACGAAGCATCTGGTACATTGGTCTTTCACGGCCAGCCAAAATAAGACATTTGCGACCTTTGCTTTGATCAATATGAACCTTGCCTTGGCATTCTATCCACATGTAACCAGAATACTTTCGACGAACACGGTAGATGAGACTGACAACCTTATCAGGATTACCAGCGGCCTCTTTCACCTCACGCATCACGGGTACAATATCGGAAGGGTGACAAATAGACGATAGAGGATGTCCAACGAGTTCTTCAGGGTCATGTTCTAACAAATGGGAAGTAGAACGAGAGCAGTAAAGGAAAAAGCCCTTGAGGGACAAGACATGGATGAAGTCTTCAGATTGATCCAAAAGGAGCTTATTCCACTGTTGCTGTAATTGCTGTTCATTTTCGCCACTACAGTTGACGAGTTCCAATATTTCAGGAGATGCCAAGGTTCCTGAGGCAGGAGTAATAGTTGGCAGTTCTCGGAAATAGTCATCCACTGGCTCCGAACTAAAGCCTATAAACACGAGTGAGTGGTTTATACGAGGGTTACACAAATACTTTACTGCTTCCAGGAATATAAGGAGGAATGTTCATTTGCTGATAGTTGACCATGTAAGTGCCGTCTATTGTTACAACGTATCTTAACATAAATCTCTTTCTACAACTTTAACTCTCACTTTTCATTTTTTCTAGGATAGCATTTGGTTGTTCTACAAGGTCAACTTGTAACCCAACAAAGAAGGACACTTGGTTATTATCGTCCATGATGGGAATAACTGTAACCAAATTGACAAAGGGCTATCACAAACATATATGCATGGATTAGTTTACGGAATCTCCTCTCTTTCTCCCTTTGACACTTTCTATTTACCTGTCCTCCTTTTCTATAGTTGATAATACTTGCTTGATGTTCCTTGTTTTGCAACATTTGTACTTTCAAATGGAATACAGCCTGATTATCAGTATACGTTCTGCGCGACCCACATGTTACTTGACCATCAGGAGCTTGTAAGAAACGACAATTTCGTCCGACAATTTCATTTTCATGATAACCCGTCAAATGCTCAAATGTGGGTGAGCAATATACGATGGGGCAATCAAACTGACGAGCATCCGTGACCAAAAAGGAGCAGGACATGTCAATAGGGCCTAGATTGATTTGTGGGTTCGGTCTGTTAAAGCATTATACATACGCAGACATTTGTGATGGTATTTTTACTAAATATACCTATTAACAAGTCGAGATAAAATCCCCACCATGTCAAATCCAGAACTTGAGTAAACACCAGTTAATGGAGCATCCAATGTCTGCTGGACTTGGGCTGGTTGTAGATCAACAGTAGGCATAGCCTGTGTTAAGTGCTGTGATGGATCATTGGCTGATTGAAGTTCAGATAGATTCAATGCCTCTTGTATGACCGTTAATCCTTGTGCGCCGTTTGCTGGGGTGTCTTCCCATTCGTGTTGCTGAAATTGTGACATTTGAATAACAAACAAAAAAAAAAAGAAGGAAAAAGAACAAACATCTCTTTTTTATACAATTTTTGAAATTCAATAGGATTTTTTAAATCCAGTAGAAACTTTTGGCAATATTTGTACAGTGCTCGATGAATAAGACGATACTTTTCTCTTTCTCTCATATATTTTTCTCTTATAAACATATAAAATGGCTTATTTATCTTTGTCTCAAAAAGAAAGAATTGTTATCAGACGCTGTGATGGCATTTCGGTAGCACAAATTGCCATTGAAGAAAACATTTCAGAAAGAACCGTACGTCATGTGTTTCAACAATGGAAAGAGAATTGAACAGTAGAGACGAAGCCTTAGGTCTGGAAGACCTCCTATCTTCAATGATAGAAAAAGAAGAGAACTAGGAAGAGTAGTACGTGCAAGCCGTCGTGCTACTCTTAAAGAGATTAGTCAATTAATCAGCACTAAGGCTTGTGAGGACACTATACGCAATGAGTTGAAAAAACTTGGATATGCTTGTCGGGTGGCTATCAAGGAATCTTTCTTGAACGAAAAGCAACAAAAAGCAAGGTATGCTTTTGCAAAAAAAAAAAAAACACTAACACTGGACAGTAGACGACTGGCGAAAGGTGATCTAAACAGACGTGTCGAGTTTTGAAATCGGCAGGCTGTCCTCGTAGTCCAGAGTATGGCGCAAGACACTGGAAAAAATACAACAAAGAATGCCTGGCGCCATCCTTCAAAAGCGGCAGAACTTCTATCATGGTTTGGGGCGCCATAGCTGGTGGAAAGAAGTCGAAACTTATCTTTATGAAGAAAGGCATGAGGACAAGTGCCGACTTCATAAACCAGGTCTATGAGCCAGTATTACTAGACTTTTAAAAAGTCTAGATAGTCCTGTGCTCATGGAAGATGGCACACCCATCCATAGAGCGAAAATTGCTGCCGAATGAAGGGAGACAAAAGGTATAAACAAGATGTCTTGGCCGGCTCAGTCGCCAAATTTAAATCCGATCGAAAATTTGTGGAGCATGATGAAGAAGGGAATAAATGCCTTATGCCCTCATGCAAGAAACCCGCAAACAATGGAAGTTGTTTTGGAGAGTGTTTGGAAGGGGTTTACTCCAGAAACAATTAACAATTTGATCGATTCCATGTCAAAAAGGGTTAAAGATGTCACAAAAGCTCGCGGTGGACCCACCAAATACTAAGACAATAAAAAATCCAAAAATTGCTTCACAACCCTCATTTTTTTTTCGATATTCTAATATAGATGACCTTTCTTCTTCACTTCCCTTATAACTGTAACAAAGATACGAAAGGGTCACTTTCTTTATTTCTAGGTCTTTATCAGCAACAAAAAAAAAACGACAAACACTTGTCAGGGCACTGTACAGAGTTGAATATTACATTGACTACTTTCTTGTTGGCTACGAAAAGTAGTGCTGAGGTTGGCTGTACCAAAGAACCCACTCCTTTTTGTTTCAACAATACTTGAAGAATATCTGTATTTCCATTGCCTTTGGTCATCTTTTTGATACTTTTAATGATTTCATTCAATGTCTTATCTGTTGACTCCATAACAAAGCATTCATTGATATCTTTAATCTTTTTCAAACCGTTACAGCACTCGAATACAAATGAAAAAAAAAAAAACAATGTTTGGAAGCATGTATAAAGTAAATAAAGTGGCTGGCTGCCGTAAGTTATTTTCAGATAGGTTGGAACTATAGCAAAGGTAAATGAATGCAGAGTTCAACTGTCGTTATAAGCTATATTTGTTTACTCGAGTAGTATTCTCTACATGCACCAGAAAATACACCAGAAGCTAGACTAATTCTACGGGCGATGCCTCCAGATACTACCTATGATGTCGTCCAATAAAACCTTTGAACGCGTTTGTTTCTTTTTCAAGAAGAGAAAAAAAATGTTGTTATTTTAATTTTTTTATGTTGTCAGTTGATCAACAAAGAACCAAGATCAATCACCTGTAATTATGATAAGTTCATATTTATATCAGAGAGAGTCATCTGGACAGCCTTAGGTTAGGTCGGATTTGGTAGTGTGAAGTTGTATAGCCTCGAGGAAGCGCTCGTAGCATTAACCTATTTTTTCTGTTGCATTTTCTGGTGCTGTATTCCAAATATGGCAAGTTTCAGTTTTCCATTGGATTCAAACTCATACAGTTTACCAAATTGGCCTATTCCATTCTAGGCTTAATGCCTTTTTTTTTTTACATTTACTGCTTTCAATTGTAATCCATAATAATCAATAATGATTGTAATCATTAACTGGCTTCTTCTTCTACTTTGCAATGCCCACCGAGATGGGTCAATATTTATAAATAGCAGAGCACTTGCAGAAGGAGAGTACGCTGATAGCCTTTCTGTATGAATTTATAAAGTGCTTTATGTTTATGCATCTCTTTCTTTCCTCTTTTCATTTATCAGCTACTAGCCATATATTCACGTTAATGATCTGCTGATGTCTATGATTTTTCCTAAATATGTGGCTCATCAATCCTTTTTTGTAAGGTTAAACCTTAATATATGTTTACAAACCTTTTATATGCTATTGATCACACATCGTAAGAAGTAATGGTAAGCAAAATAAACAAATATACAATTTATTAGTTAATTACTAAAAAAGTAACTGTAATAGCCACTGATCTGCTGACGGCGTTAATACGCATGAAGACAAGTTTATTGACATTCTCCTTTCCTTATAGTGACACTTTTGTCTTGTAAAGATATGTTACATAAAATGAAATCAGCTATAATTAAACTTGGATGATTGAGAGTGATGGCTTTGGACTAAAAGCGCCTTTATTGATTGTCTGACTAACTAAAGGAATTTCATTATTCAGAAAATGAAAAAAAAAAAAAACGTGTCTTTAGCACTAATATCTTTGGACTGGCGCATCCGCTTACTTGAATTGGAATCAGTCCGCTCTAATTGGCACCAGAGTTCATACTGGCCTGCTTGTACCACATCCCCCTTTTTTATGCTTTACCCTGATTCTTTTTTTTTTGATGTTCCTTTGATTTCATTCTCAGCTTTATTGCTCGCTTTTAACCCAGCAGTAAAATTCATCCCTCTCTCTCTCTCTCACTCTCAATCTCACTCTCTTTCTCTCCTTATTGAATGTCTCGAAGAGAAGAGATTGCTGCCCGCCTCAAACACTTTAATGGCGGTGACCAATATGATGTAGTAGATATAGTTGGTGAAGGTGCTTATGGTGTTGTTTGGTAAATACGCTTCTATTCTTCACGCTTCATTTATATAATATTATATATAGCTCGGCTGTTCATAAACCTACAGGTCAAATGGTAGCCATCAAGCGTATTTTACCCTTTGATCATGCCATGTTTTGCTTGAGAACACTTCGCGAAATTAAGTTGTTAAAGTACTTTAACCATGAAAACGTAAACATTTACTTGCTCCATCTTTGTTAAATGAAACAACTAACTTTCTTTATAGATTATCTCCATTCTTGACATCATGAAACCAAAATCTATTGAGGACTTTACAGAAGTGTAAGAAGAACAATAGCAAACCACTATTCATATTATTAATCTTTTAAACTTGATAGATATCTCATTCAGGAACTAATGGAAACTGACATGCACCGTGTCATTCGTACACAAGACCTGTCAGACGATCATTGTCAATATTTCACTTATCAAACACTTCGAGCATTAAAGGCGATGCACTCAGCTAATGTGCTTCACCGTGATTTGAAACCATCAAACCTGTTGCTTAATGCCAACTGTGATTTAAAGGTAACTTCTGAATGCGCACAGATATACAATGCAGTAATAGTAGTAATATGAATGGGGGAATAGATTTGTGACTTGGGTTTAGCAAGATCATCTAATTCAGCAGATGAAAACAGTGGTTTCATGACAGAATATGTCGCCACCCGTTGGTATCGAGCACCTGAGATCATGCTTACATTTAAGGAATATACAAAGGCCATTGATGTTTGGTCAGTGGGTTGCATATTAGCAGAAATGCTCAGTGGTAAACCATTGTTTCCTGGTCGAGACTATCATCATCAATTAACTTTAATTTTGGATGTACTCGGTACACCCACCATGGATGATTTCTATGGAATCAAGAGTCGTCGAGTAAGTGAATATATGGATAGTGTGGGAATGGTATGTGACTCATCGTATTGGCACTTAGGCTAGAGACTATATTCGTAGCTTACCTTTCAAAAAGAGGATTCCATTCTCAAGATTGCTTCCTAATGCAAACCCGCTGGGTATTTAGATACATTACACGTATATGAATGATAAATAATAGCTCATTAATCTTATTATTATTAGCTGTTGATTTACTTGAAAAACTATTGACATTCAATCCAGAAAAAAGAATAACAGTTGAAGAAGCATTAAAGCATCCATACCTTGAACCAGTAAGTTGACATTACAAAATAAAAGCATTCTTATTGACCCTCTTGATGTTAGTATCATGATCCTGATGATGAGGTAAAACAAAAACAAAAGGTAGATCCTATAGTTATATGCTGACTATTTTGAAATAGCCTGATGCACCTCCTATTCCAGACAGTTTCTTTGATTTTGATAGATATAAGGAACAACTTACCAAAGAGCAACTCAAACGTAAGTTACCCTAATTCATTCAAGATGTGTAATATTAATATTTAATTATATTAGAAATGTTGTTTGATGAAATTGCCCACTAAAAAAGCAGAAAAAAAACCCCCAAAAAAAGAAGCATATCATATATGAACCAACATCCATATATACCGAACTGATAACAAATAAATACTCTAAATGTAACACCCCTTCTACTTTTTTTTCTTTTGCAATATCCCTCATAAATCATCTATTTCTTCACTCCCGATGTAACTTGAAAGCAAGTATACCAACGAAAAAGAATAATGATATATAGACACATTTTATTCATGTATTTTTTTTTTCTTTTTGAGAGCTTTGTTTTTCTAAAAGAATGAAACAGTATTATACAATAAGGGATACAGACACACACACACATACACACACACAAAGAGAGAGCGCGAAGGGGTTTTATTCCAAGATCTTGGTAACAATACCAGTACCAACGGTCTTACCACCTTCACGAATAGTGAAACGTTGACCTTCTTCAAGAGCAACATCATGAACAAGTTCACATTGCAATTCAACATTGTCACCAGGCATAATGAGCTTCTCTTCGGGGTTTTCAGTACCTTCAGGATGTTGAAGACTGACGGTGACATCAGTGGTACGAACGAACATTTGAGGACGGTAGTTGTTGACAAAAGGAGTGTGACGACCACCTTCTTCCTTGGTCAAGACATACAATTGAGCCATGAACTTCTTGTGGGATCTAACAGTACCAGGGGCACAGAGGACTTGACCACGACGGATTTGTTCACGCTTGATACCACGTAAGAGAGCACCCATGTTGTCACCAGCTTCACCACGGTCCAATTCTTTACGGAACATTTCAATACCGGTAAGGGTGGTCTTGATGGTAGGTCCCATACCAACAATTTCAACTTCGCTGTTCTTGGTGATAACACCACGTTCAACACGACCGGTGGCAACAGTACCACGACCGGAAATAGAAAAGACGTCTTCAATAGGCATCAAGAAGGGCTTATCCAAATCTCTGACAGGTGTAGGAATGTGAGCATCAACAGCGTCCATCAACTCACGGACTCTCTTTTCACCAATCTCGGGGTCACGACCTTCGAGAGCAGCAAGAGCAGAACCCTTGATGATGGGTGTGTTTTCACCGTCGAAACCGTATTCGGACAAAAGATCACGCATTTCCATTTCGACAAGTTCAAGCATTTCAGGATCATCGACCTGATCAACCTTGTTGACAAAGACAACCAAGCTTTGAACACCAACTTGACGGGCCAACAACAAGTGTTCACGAGTTTGAGGCATTTGACCGTCAGTGGCAGAGACAAGAATGATAGCACCATCCATCTAATGTATTGTTTAGAACCACTTTCTTCACTATAAAATCCATTATTTTTACCTGAGCAGCACCAGTGATCATGTTCTTGATATAATCGGCGTGACCAGGACAGTCGACGTGAGCATAGTGACGGTTCTTGGTTTCATATTCAACGTGAGCGGTAGAGATGGTAATACCACGAGCCTTTTCCTCAGGGGCTTTATCGATCTGACTGTAGTCTCTGAACTCAGCGCCACCATCTGAAGCCAAGACCTTGGTGATGGCAGCAGTCAAGGTAGTCTTACCGTGATCAACGTGACCAATGGTACCAATGTTGACGTGAGGCTTAGCACGAGAGAACTTTCCTCCAGCATCAGAGGCCATACCACGACGACCTTGAATAGATGTTAATACTGTATATACACATGTATAAAGGGCTAACTTACCAAAGAACATCAAACGGGAAGGAGCGGATGAGACGTAGGCTTCCTTGAGAAGATTAGCAGTCTATAGAATGATGTAAAAGGTAAGTCAAGTTTATCTTTACTTTTATTGAGTTGATCATTACAAGTCTGTTGCCAGAAGCAAGGGCCATACGAGTAGAGATCCAAGCTAAGTTCAAATGTCAATGATGGAAATTATGGGTAAAATGAATTCGGTATTATACCTGTCTTGGAAGCAGAGGAAGTAATGCATCTGCGAGAGGCAACACGAGAGGCAGGAAGTACGACCTTGTTAGCTGCTGTCTTCAAAGAGAACATGGTTATTTTTGTTCAAAAAAAGAGGAAGGTGTCAAAAATCCAGCCTCCTTTTTTTTTAAAAAAAACAACCCCCGGCTCTGTGTTTTAAAAAAATGGCTCAGACAAGTCACTAATGTCAAATCATCTTCAACCCCTTCTATATGTCTCTTTTTTATTGAGTTAAAAAACAATAAATACTATTTACACTTCTATTAAAAAACAAAATTATAGTTTTCCTTGTTCTCTTAATTCTCTCTTTTCTTCTTCAGATAAGCTCCAGAAATTTCTTTTCTTTTCTTCAAACCAGCTTCGAACCTGAGATAACCATTAATATTATGTTGACATGAGTGTCTATTTACTTACAGGAGTAAAGCAATGTTTCTCTGGTCCAAAATCAGCAAATAAAACAATATATCCAGTCAATGCTAGAAAGAAAAGGAAAAAAAAAGTTACTTTCACTTGACAACATAACTTGGAGTGATATTACAAACTGAAAGTACCCAGGACAACACTTGGATTTGTCTGGCTCTCGGTGTAGGTGCCATAGCATTTGGCATTTCTAATCTTCTCTTGACACGATCTTGTAATTGCTCGGTAGAAACTGGCTGATTATATAAAGTCCAATGTGGTCTCATGTTGAGAGGAAATAGAAAAAGGAAAGCTATTTGAAGTGGAAATAGAGTACGCAAATTTCATTTGACGTTGAGTTTTATTTTGCAATGTCCACTATAGTAGTCACTTGTACAGTCCCTGAAGTTGTCAAGGTTACGTATCTTTTTCATTATGAAGGACAAAGCAAAAAAGAAAAAAGTCGACTAGAAAGTACAGAAATGACATTAAGCTAATAACCACACTGTTACATATCCTACCGAGAATCAAGCTTGAATTGGTTAAAGAAGACCGCCTGCATCTATTGGTTTTGAAGAGTAAAACCATCTTTCGTTTTCCGCAGCAATGCTAGTCACAATTCGAGATGGCGAAAAAGTATAAAAAGGCGAGCAAAAGGCAGAAATCATTTTTTTCCTTATCCTCTCAGGCCTTTTGGCTAAGATCAAGTGTAGTATCTGTTCTTTATAGTTTAACAACTATAATGAGGGACATTGTCCCTCTCGTTGTTAATCTAATTTTTCCCGCCGGGAATTCAGAGCTCTGGCTTGCTATCTCTGAATTCCACAGGTGTCCCTTGCCTGACACTACCTGCAAGGTGACGCCGAACTTTTTATACATATTATAAATGAAAAACAAAGAAGCAAAAAAAGGGAAGAATCAAAATGGAGGCAAAAGGAGCGGACAATGAATGTGTAAGCCACAATTAATACGATTAAGAATAATTTTATTTATTAAGAAGTACAGATTTAATAATCGGCCCATTTGGGCTGATTATAAAATAATATTTTGATCAGATAAAAAATCATTTGCTGCTGCTATCCGTTTCACCACGTATTATTAGACATATATTCTGCCTATAGATGAGTTTTTATAAAGAAGTGAGCACGTTTGTCTCATAACCATATCGTTTTGAAGTTGGTCGGTTTTTCAAAAATATCAATCGGCCCATTTGGGCTGACCAAATCTTGTTAATAATTTTAATGACCGGTGAGCACATAGCATTTTCATGCTGTACTGCCCCAGTCAGATCGCAGTGTGTAGGAATGAAAAAACCCTTTTGGGATTAAAGGGAAAATGTAAAAGTATTATGTATTAGAGATGATAGTTAACTATCTGAAAATTTTTATTGAATGTAACGAAGATGTTTAACGAAGGGTTCACCAAGATGATTTGAAGCTTCAGGAAACTGAGAGTGAGCTAAGTGGTCTATTTCGAGTAATATTGCACATATGGAAGACCAACGAATGAGCCAGGCATCAATTGATTTCCTCGCTTTTTTGGTAAGGAGTGTTGGTGGTAAGAGGTTCAAAAGATAGGAATGTGGGTCGTCAATAGATTTGGGCATCTGGAGACGGTTGCCACAAATAATACAGGATTTTTGTCTTAATTGTTACGACTTGTAAATAAATTTGACACTTTTTACTTTGGACAAACTACGTAAAGTAAAAAATGATATATAGGCACAACATTTACTTTAAGCCTAGTTCTTTGTCAATGCATCTGCCCCAGAATGTCTCAGCGTGCTTAACCCAACCTTGACAAACTGCAGGAAGGTGGAATGTCAGAGTATATGCTTTATCAAGTGGGTTCCTCAATATTGCTCTTTATTTTTGACCAGCACTCTTCAATAGGATTCAAAAAAGGAGAGTAAGAGGCATGCACAAAGGTCTGTACGCTCTCTTGTTGATAGCGTCAACAACAAATGTGGAGTGATAAATTCTGCAATTATCAATCACAATAAAGAATCCTTTTCTGTTGTGCTTATCCAGTGTTGTCCTTACCACTTTCATGATCTTTACACTATGATAAACTGTAGTGCCCTTTTTTAATGGCTGTTTCTTTTCTGGGTCTTTTACTTTTCTTTTTTTTTTGGTGGCAGGGTTCGAGTACTCTTGTTCTAGCTTTTGTGCGTTCGCTTTTGTCAAAGATCAATTTTTAAAACATTGACCGTTCCAAAATATGCTATGCATCCAACACTATTGATATTAACACTTCTTTGTTTGTGAACGGTGACATTTGTTGGTTCTCCTACTTTAGACCAAGCTCGGTCTCTTATCATGCGCGTATTAAAGCCAGCTTCATCCACAAATACGCAATTATTTTGAAAGTCAATGCCTATTTCCTTCCATTTACTTATTACTTCATGACGAAGACAAAGTGTTCTCTCAGCATCCCTTTCTTCATTATATAACGATGATTTTTTCAAAGAAAAGGCATACTCAATTGCTACATGTCTCCACAGAGAAGGAATAGAATCCCAGATAAACATAGTAGTCATAATGTTACCTCTTAATAAAAATGTTGGTGTTACTACAAGAGCTTCAGTATCAATAGATGTCGTCTATACAAAGAAGTTACCGACATAAAAGACTCTTGAAAACAGTATCATTTTCAAAAGGCGTGCTTGTCTTTTCTTGATTTTGGTTAAATGAAGAAATGAAGCAAAAACAAAAAAGGAAGCCCCTGTTGCAGTGTAAGTTAGCAAGTGTTTAACTTATTCTCTTTACTCTTGCAGCTCTCATCATACGAGTACCGAGAATGAATTCAGATTCTATCCTTGCAATTTCTTCATTCTTTCAAACTATCAATTTTGTGGGAGTGTGAACGCTTGACAGAGGCAGATGTTCGCCTTTGTCATTCTTTTGATCACATAATGTTCTCAACACTTTAAGAATCTCTACCTTCTGATTATTATGATGAGACAAAGATTGGTTATGCCACGGCGGTTTGAATGGTCACGAACCGAGTGAATGACACTTCGAAATTTAAGCTTTACCGAGCAAATAATAGAATATTGATTGACATTCATGGCAATAAAATCTCAACCATGTTGACTCAACTCATATTGACTGTTCAGAATGAAATGGTTGGTTTGCTGTAGGACCATGTGAGCTTTGTCAAGAAAAAACACATTTCTTAACATATTTATAGAAATTCTTTTTTAGCAGACTCTTAGTCTCTTGAAGTTTAACACGCAATTGCATTATTCATAAGAATAAAATGTTGACATGCCAACAATGAGAACTGTAAACTGTTTAATGGTTTTCAAAGTTCTTCCAAATGGAAGTAATTTTCAGAGAATGTTTATTATTTTTGTGGCTTACACATTCATTGTCCGCTCCTTTTGCCTCCATTTTGATTCTTCCCTTTTTTTGCTTCTTTGTTTTTCA
>JAMYHX010000610.1:0-21673 GCA_025529335.1 Rhizopus sp. PT2906
CTCAAGTTGAGCGTGAGGCTCTTGTTGTTGCTTTGGAAAAGAAGACCATGAAATGCTTTGAAGGTCTTGTCTCGTTGTCTTGCATCGATAATGTCATCCAAAGCAACCAAATTCACTCTGTATCTTGCTTCAATGACATCCGGGTTGGTTGATTTCTTGAAAAAGCGGTAAAAAGAACTAATGACCGCGAGCAGCCTCTTGAACTTCGCCAAAGAAACGAACAACGGCAGGTCTTCCAAAGTCTCTGGAAACCGTAAAAGTGTTATTTCAAAAAATGCGTAAATACCCTTGGATGTTAATTGAAACATATAGAAAGTGATATTAAATTCTAAGATGAAAAGGAAGTGAAAGGACTAGTTTAGCCTTTCTTCTTCATCCACATACTTAATTCTGAATTTTTGATTTACCATGGATTTGGAAAGTAAGAGTAGCTTACAGCTTATTGACATCAATGGTATTTGGTAAACACTACTAGCCGGAGACTGTCCATGCATAAAGCATACTTGCTTCCGTTGCATTGATGAATTTTAGCTTTGCCATACTCAATGCTTTTTCCAAACGCCATTTGCAGCCTTTCGATAATAACAGCATCAGGACCCGTCTTACCATTTTCAGCTGGGTTTGTGTTTGTCTAACGTAAATGTATCAGTTTTCAGGGTCTTTGATCAAATCCGACATAAAACGGGATCAAAGTAGATACTTCATAATTCGCTTTCGCTGGCCTCTTTGTAGTCCTTCAAAGGCACATTTGGATGCTTCTGGATCTTGATTGACAAAAAGAAGATGTTAATAAATCACTGCAGCCATAATTTATGTAATCCAATTTTTTACTTACAAATTAATGATTCCACAAAGAATGCGCTTTGGACCATAGTCCATATGAGAAGTCATAACCGAGATATCAAGAATGAATTGCTCTCTTATCGTGCTTGACTTGAAAACCTGACGATTGTCACGGATGCGGGATGGTCATATAGTCTTTATGCGGAAAATCGAGATTGTAATTAGCAGTTTCTGAGGCCAAGTCTTGTAACATGTCTGAAATTATCACTTTCCTATCAGTATGCGAATAATTTTTGAATAAAGTACATTTTCTAGTATTTAAGCGTTTGCCTACATGACAACTTTAAAGGTTTCCCAATAAAGCATACAGAACAAGCGTTTCTTTTGGGTGATGAACCTCATTGATACTGTTCATATGAATCATATATAAGATATCAGGTTTCCCACCGCTGTATGCCGCCTAGTGATGTCTTTCAGTATGACTACCATCTGAGCAACTATAGACATATCTTTCCTTTGTGGATTCCTTTATTGAGGGCGATACCCGTTTCCAACTGAACCGCTCATCACTCTTACTGCGAAACTTGTCCCTGTGTCTATCATCGACTTTAATACTAGCCGGATGCGGTATTAAATTTGGTGAAAGTGTAATAGTCAAATGATATTTCTAATATGGGAACATTTATCACCATGTGATTCAACCACTGTAGCTTGTCAAAATATAATAGGAACATGATCTGTTTGGCTATTGTTTCATCTACACAATGTCATTTTATCCATTTTAATTCCCTTGAGACAATAACTATATCCATTATATGAGAAACATCACTTCTTTGCTTTTTCTTTTTATTGGCTAAGGCTGCAGGTCTCAGACTATACTCAAGATTGTCTGTGTACTTCGGAAAGCTCTCGTGACTTCCGCTAAACCTTTCTCTTTGACTAGATCACACACCTTTTTTTAATACAAGCATGAAAGATGTCAGATGCCTTGCAAAGTCCAGTTTTTGCGCTATTTCTACTGAAACTGAACCCTTTTTCATGAGACAGATTACAATATTCTCACATACATCATACTTATTTGCCACCCCCTTTTTTTCATTTTTGAAACTCCCTTTTAAACATTGAAACCTTTTTCCCTTTTTTTGTACCTCTCTTTTTTCTTTCTTTCTCTCTGTAAACATAGTTTAACAAAAGGGAGCAAATTGACATGTCGGGAAATAATATCAAAGTTGTCTGTCGTTTCCGTCCTCAGAATGCTCTTGAAATAAGAGAAGGTGGTGTCCCAATTATTGAGATTGACGAAGAGGGAACTCAAGTAACCATAAAGGTAAACAAATAAAATATAGAATAAAAAACAACAATAATCTCATATATGCTTTAGGGTGAAACTACGTCTAGTTTTGCTTTTGATAAAGTATTTGGCATGAATACACCTCAACAGGATGTATTTGAATATTCTATCAAAAGCATAGTAGATGGTAACAAGTTGTTCTTGTTATAACAATCAAGTTCTAATCAGCTCTCCTCATTCATTAGATGTAACTGCTGGTTATAACGGTACTGTCTTTGCCTATGGTCAAACAGGTTCTGGTAAAACATTTACAATGATGGTAAGATAAAGCTCGACTGTGTTTGCTTATAGCTAATATCAAAATGAATAGGGTGCAGATATCGATAATCCTCAAACAAAGGGTATTATCCCACGTATTGTCGAACAAATATTCGCAAGTATCAACGATGCACCAAGTAATTTGGAGTTCACTGTCAAGGTTTCTTATATGGAAATTTATATGGAAAAAGTTCGCGATTTATTTAATCGTAAGAAAAGCAACCACAAACCTTAGACTATGTAGATAATCTCATCTTTTTTTATTATTAGCATCCAACGACAATCTGGCTATCCATGAGGATAAAACGCGCGGTGTTTACGTAAAGGATTTGTATGAGATTTATGTAGCAAACAAAGATGAAGTATATCAAGCCATGAAAAATGGTAGTGCAAACCGTATGGTTGCTTATACACGTAGGGTATCACCATGACAGCACAATGCACTGTTAAGTAATATACTCTTGTAGACATGAACGCTGAAAGTTCTCGATCTCATTCTATCGTCGTGATTACCATCACACAAAAGAACTTGGATACAGGTGCTGCAAAGAGCGGTAAACTCTATCTGGTTGATTTGGCCGGTTCCGAAAAAGTAGGCAAGACAGGTGCATCTGGTCAGACATTGGAAGAAGCTAAAAAGATTAACAAATCCCTGACTGCCTTGGGTATGGTTATTAATTCTTTAACAGATGGAAAGGTATGCAGCATATATAAATCTGCAGTCGAATGTGTAACTCATACGATTGTGATGCACAGTCTAGCCATATTCCCTATCGTGATTCTAAGTTGACACGTATCCTTCAAGAATCTTTGGGTGGTAACTCTCGCACAACTTTGATCATCAACTGTTCGCCCTCTTCTTTTAATGAAGCCGAAACAGTGTCTACCTTAAGATTTGGTATGCGTGCAAAGACAATCAAGAACAAGGCTAAGGTCAATGCTGACCTATCACCTGCCGAATTGAAGGCTCTGCTCAAAAAGGCCAAGACAGAAACAATGACTTTCCAAACTTATATTGCCGCCTTAGAGGGTGAGGTAAACGTCTGGCGTGCTGGTAATACTTTACCGGAAGAAAAATGGGTATCCTTAGATAAAATTAACAAGGGAGATTATTCTGCATTGCCTCCTGCATCCGGTTTTAAACCTTCTACTCCAGTTGATGACGCATCTCGACCCACGACTCCTTCAGTTGTTTTGGAGAGAGATGAACGTGAAGAGCTCTTGAAGCGTGAAAATGAATTGATGGACCAAATTGCTGAAAAGGAAACTGAACTCGCCAATCGCGAAAAGCTGTTGGACTCATTGAAAGAGGAAGTCAATTATTACAAAGAGCATGAAGCTCTTATTACCAAAGAAAACCAACAGATGTCTAATGAACTGAGTGAATTGAAGTTACAGCTTCAAAAGATATCATTTGAAAGCCGAGAAAATGCTATCAATGTTGATTCTTTGAAGGAAGCCAATCAAGAGCTTTTGAATGAACTTGAAGAGCTTCGAAGAAACCTGCAAGAAGTCCGTATGGCATATAAAGACAGTACCGATAATGATAAAGAAAAGAAGAAGGCAGATCTGATAGCACAAATGATGAACAAGTGGGATCCCTCGGTAAATAAAAGACGCTCTTTCAGGTTGCATAGCCTAACACATTGTAGGGTGAGATCAACCAAAAAGAACGTCAAATTCGTGAATCAGTCAACAAGCTTGAGACTGAGGGAAGCTTACCTCTGACTGTAGAGGAAGCAGCTGCTCTTCGTCGTGACCTTGCTGACTCTCAAATATTATTGGAACAGCATACAAAAGCTATTGATGCCCTTCAAGATGAAAAACAAGTACTTGAAAAGAAGAAGGTTGAACTTGACGAGCGCTTGAAGAAACTTGAACAGGAATATGAAGAATTACTGGACAAAACAATTGCAGAAGAAGAAGCTACTGCTAAAAAGAATGCAGACATTGAAGTGGCCATCTCTGCAGTCAAGGTAAAGATGCACCTTAGAAACTAAACAAAGACTCATCATTATGTACAGACTAAATTGGAAAGCCAGTATGCTTCAAAGAAGGCACTTCAGCAAGAAGAAATAGAAAAACTAAAGAAAGAAATTAACTCAAAGGGAGACAACATCAACAATCTTTCACAAGCATTGCAATCTTTGAAAGAAGCTACTGATAGTCTTCAGAAAACACTTGCTGAACAAACTCCAACTGCACCTACCGCCTACTCTGAACGTGAGCAAGAGATTGAGCGTATGCGTAAAGCCATGGCCAAGGACTTGGCTGATTTTGAATCCATGAAAAAAGCACTCATGCGCGATTTACAGCTTCGCTGTGAGAAGGTGGTAGAGTTGGAAATGTCCCTGGACGAAACACGAGAACAGTACAACAATGTGTTAAGAGCAAGTAATAATAAAGCCCAGCAACAAAAGATGGCCATCTTGGAACGTAATCTCGAGCAGTTGAAGAACGTTCAAAAACAGGTAATTATTCATAAAGAGAGTAGCTTCATCTTTTTTCTAAATCCATTTAGCTTGTCGAGCAAAATTCTTCACTAAAGAAAGAAGTCGGAGTTGCCGAGCGTAAATTGATTGCACGCAATGATCGAATTCTAAACCTTGAGCAATTGCTACAAGATGCTCAAGAGAAACTGATCAATCAGAATCACAAGTTTGAAGGACAACTGAGAGCTGCAAGGGAAAGACTTCAGCAAGCCTCACAACAGAAACAACAAGCTGGTCAAATAGTAAGCAGTGGACGCGTAGCGAAACCCATTCGTGGTGGAGGTGCTGGTGCTGTAGTTCATCAAGACGAAGGTGCCCCTGCTTCACCTGCAGAGAAAAACAAGCGTACTTCTTGGATTGCCGGTATTATTGGTTCGAGATAAATGGATACCCCTCTCTTTCTTTATACAAACTTTCTATATACATATACATATATCTAAATAGTACATTAAAGACTCTCTCTCTTTGTGTTATTGAAAGCATTCTTTATTACTGCAATTATAAAAGAAAACAAAAGTTTAACGACTCTGGCGGTGATCAATTAATGCATCGTCAATGATATCTTTCAGACCATCAACTAATTCTGGCCAATCACCCAAGACCTCTAAAACATTATTTAACCATAGGTAATCATCAGGTTGCTGTCTTCGCGTTGTACATATAAGCTGGGTCAAATTATCGTTCTCTTCATCTTCTTCATTATCTGAGCAAGTTTGTACTCGAGGCTCATCCATATCTATTACTGGGCTTTCAGGCATTCCACCTTCCAGGATCGAATTTCTACGTACATTTGCCGAAAACTTGCGTGAGGAGGGTGCAAGTGATAAGATCTGTCTAGCCTTACGGAAAAAGGCAGGATAAACATTAGGTAGACTAGTCTGAACATCAGGATAGTCTCGTACTCGGACCAAACCCATGCTATTCCCCATTCGGTCTTTAAAGATAGGCTGACGGCTGCTATCATGACTGGTTCGCTGTGAATTCGCTTCACTGTTATAATCATCATCATCATCGTCATTGTCCAGCAATTCACTGAGATGGTCGCTTTCGTTACCACTTTCAACTTCTGCTTCTTCAACTTCATCAATTTTTGATTCCACAAATGTCGGATGAGGCTCAGACTGAAAGGCATGATAGGAAGAGCGTCTGCGTCTAGGCTGTTGTTGTCCGACAGGCGTTGTTTGCTGATAAAACTGCTCTTCGTCCGTAAACATTCCTTCTGGGACCTCAGGAGCTTCTTCTTCAATAATGCTATCCTCTTCTGTCCAATCAAGATCAAAGCTTCTTGCTGAGAGCCTTCGACTTCTACGACGACTTGTATTTGAGGACGCGGTGCTACTGGAAGTACTCATTTTATAATAAAACGGTGGCGAGGTGGTATCAGGTGTATCTTCTGTATATCCCACAATTTCTTTAAATTTTGACAAAAATATTGAGTTATGCGCAAGGTAATGACTGATACACGTAAGCCATGCACGGTCCGGCAGCTTTTCTCTAGGCTTATAAAGTATCTCTTGAAACCGTTGCCAAGCGTATTCACCTTGTGTCTCAGTGATGTAATGCTGTATGGCGTCGTAAAACTGACGGTTACGCGAAACCAGCTGTACCATTTCTGCTGGTCTGTCTAATAGAGCAACAAGAATGTCAGATGGAACAGCTTGACCGTGTATGTCTACTGAGGATGAAGAAATGGAAGAAATGGATAACTTTCTTGCAAAGCTTTCCGTTAATGCATCTTGACTTTCTTTAACCGTGGGAAGCTCTGAATGGGGGTTATTAACATACATTGTTAAAAGAAAAAGAAAAAGAAAAAGACGCCTGTGGGAATTGAAAAAAATCACCTTATGAAGTCATGTCTGCCAAATTATAGTTCATGCAGTGAAATCCATTGGATAAAATGAATCTCAGCAGAGTTTCTATTTGAGGGTCTACATTGTCACACAAAAAGCTTGTACTGGCAGTGGTCAATACAGCATAAGTCAACAAGAACATCGATCTAATAACATGATCAACTATTAAATATCTAGTCTTTTGTGAAATGTATTGTTTTTCGCTGCTTGAAAATAAGCATAAGGAAGCACAGCGTACAACTCAAGGTGATATTCTACGCCTTTTGAGTCATTTATACAAATTGATAGTAGCTATTTGATGCAACTAAATAAAGGTTTTATTGTGTTGCCTAATTTTTATAGTGACTGAAGTGCATTCAAAATGTCATCGCTCTCTAACAATCGATCAATGACCGAATTAATAAAATCCTTCTTTATAGTCAAATCTATACCAAAGATTTCGGATAGTTTATCTCGTACTAAGAATGTAGGATTGTTAAGTATTTCCAGTACTGTATTATATATCCCCTCTATTTACCTTGCTTTTTGGTTAAAGTCATTAGGTCACTGGTAGTGAGAATTGTATAGATTTCTTTCTCGATTTCATCTTCTTCAGGTAGCATCACGTATTTTGGTTTTCCCTTTTCGTCCATCTGCTGCTCTTTATTGGAAGACATTGTAGGATTTAAAACTGAGGAAAACTCTAAGGAAAGCTCGCCCATAGGCTCAACATTCGGAAGAGATTCAGGAAGGATCTGGCTTGTGTGAACAGATAGATTATTGAATGAATGGCTGTAATCAATACTATAATAATTGTGTACTGACTTCTCATACATTTCTTGATGATAGCGACAGACATATTGACTACGGTATGAAAGCGAGTCATTCTCGCCTTTATAATCATCACATGAGCATCGGCCGTACGAAGAGTAACCCGAGAGTGCATCTTGCTCAAACATTGCCGTTTCTTGCATTTCCTTCTCATACTGTGACCACTTCTTCATCGGAATCATCTTTTCGTCAAACTTTTCGTCGTCTGTAACAATTATCTGCTTCTTCTTATTGTCGCCAACGACTACTCTTGTATTTCCCCAAGAAAAGTCGTCAAAATGCCAGAATGCATACACTGGTATAAAGAAGCTGAAGATAGGAATAGCCAATATGTATATGATCATCCATCCAATGTGCTGCCATTGCCGCTTAAATAAAAATATCAGAGACTGTAGGCCGTACGCTCCCACGAGGGTAACAAGTGCTATTGTGGGAATTGGTCCAGCACCGGACACAACTGTGTATATTAAATAGATCAAATAGATCACAGATGAAGGTAAGGTGATGGTACCTATCAGGTCTGTCATTACTACGAATCGCATTGAAAGACAACAGAATCCACATAACTCTGGTAACATCACAAGCTCCAGCAGGTTATGAATTGTTGAATTAATCCAGCGACGGCGCTGTGACAATAACACACGCCATTCATCAGGTGCTACTGTTCTACATTTTGCATATGGTGTAAACATCATTTTGTACTCGGGAAAATTTTTCATCATGAGCGTTGTCAAGTATCTGTCTTCGCCCAAGTGTAGTAAATTCTTCTTGTGTAATGTGTCCACTCGGTTATCTGAGTAAGCTTGAATAACGTTGGGAGATACTATAAGCGGAATATGCTTATTTGCCGTACGAATACGATACATACAGAAACAGCCAGGTAGACAAGTAACGGAGCCAAATATGGATTCAAAGGACTTTACAAGATGATGCGATATATAGTATTCATAGACTTGGATCATGGTTATCCATGACCTATCTTGGTTACCCAACTCTGTTTCTCCACAAAGACCAATAACACGACTGTCATGTAGCATACAAGAAACAAGTCTGTTTAATGCGTCAGGATAGACCTCTGTATCCGAATCTACCATGAGAATATACTCGTAGAGACTAGGGTCAATGCCTATAATATGCTTTATATGGTAATATATCTCTAGTTCCAGTGGCGACATCTCGGCATCAAAATGAACTTTACTCAGGAAATTCATGCAGATGATTTGCGAATCTCTTTTTCCTCTGTTACCAGGCTTTGTTCGTTCAGTTGGTTTGCCAACCTTGACTACGACAATATAGGGAACTACATGTCCTTCATACTGATATACACCAGAATACACCTTTCCGTAGTTTAATTGCTTTGAACCTTCGCCGATTGACTTGAACATGAAAGCTTCAGGTTCGTCATTTTCATCATGTTCCAAAATATCAAGTAGGATACGAGGCGTTGGCCGGTCATTACCACTACCAATAATCATTCCGTCAGCAATCAAGAAAAGCAGCTTATGCTTATCATCATATGTCATAGCAGTAAGAGAATTAATGGTTTTCCTTAGAGATTCCTCGTCCTCGGTGTAACAAGGAACTTGACAGATCACAAATTTGTCATGGTCTTCTGGCGTTGGAGTGCCTCCAAATTGCAAAGCAGCCAGAAATTTGATGACAATAACTACGGAAAGCACCAGGGCGAAACTTAGTAAGAGGTAGTTGGCAAACGTACATCGTGCAGAATCACGGAAGTCAAGTCGGCCTACATAAAACGCGTTGTTCAGACAAGCCAAGTTGCGTGCTCTTGTTGCATCATCCATGGAAGTAGTGTGATGCTTCCACTCTTCAGTGATGTCACTGCCACCGAATTGCACAAATAGGTTTTCGACAGATGGATGCAGATAATGATAATTGTTGATACCTGGTGCTTGAAAGCGACGAGCTGTAGCTATGTAGTCTGTCAGATCATAAACACGCTCATCAATGGCAGCTATAAGCCTTCCCCAGCTCTTGAAATCGTTTTTCATTTGCTTCATGGATATAACCAGGTCTCCCTTTTTGTAAGGACTCATGATTGGCTCGAATTGCTTGGTGAGCCAGTCAGGATTCCGAAGATTTTTTAAGGTCTTGTCGGGTTGCTGAGCACCAGAAAAATGAACGAATGGACCAAGTACAATGGATTCGTTAGGTGTAACTGTAATCGAGTTATCCTCAACCAGGCCAGCGCATGCAACTGTTAGGGGTGGTGGAAATGTGTAAGACAGGTCCCTTCCTGCAAGGGATTCCAAACTGGAGCGTGTGGTCATGGCAAGTGGAGATCCGTGGTCCTCTGCCACAAATTTCGTCATCTCGTACACTTTTCCTCTTATACTAATCCAGTAATCGTTCATACTCTGATGATTAAGCACGTCTTGTGCTGTGTAAAGATCTTTAGCTTCGGGGCAAATTATGATGCCAAGGCCGACTATGCAAAATATAACACCAGCAGAAAAGAAAAAGATCAAGATGCAGAGTGTTACTTTTTCTCTCCATGCCATCTGGACATCTTCTCTTGGCATTTTTCCAATATATTTCAAAGCTGAGGATGGTATCCACCATGTAGAAAGATAAACGAATCTTGTCCACCATATTCGAATGTTGGTGATCGTCACTTCTTCTATTTGTTCTTCAGGTTGAACATTATTATCTTTCATCATATCGCTCATATCCAAATTGGGACCATACCTAAAGACGTGTGTTAGTATATTAATAGTTATCGAGTGCTTTATATCTTTACCCTTCAGAAAGAACCTTTTCTTCCTGTTCTTCCTCATACCAGTCACTCTTTCTATCTTCAAATGAGTTGAGCTGATGCTCAATAAATGTCTGATCATCTTCGGTAGTAAGCTCAGACTTGTAATCATCAGCAAACGGATTACATTCATTAGACCATGGGTCCACAGACATGACTGTATTAGAAACGTCTATGTTCTGAGCTGCTGTTTCTGCTGTTTCTTGTAATGCTGCTTTCTCTGCTTCTGTAGCGGCTATCATGGCGGCATACCTTGCCCTCTCTTTTTCTGCTTCCAACATAGCTTGTCTTTCTTTTTCTCGCAGACTCACTTCTTTCTCTAGAGCACGTAGCTGATTTTCAAGTGATCTCCACACACTAAAGGAGAGCTCGACCGAGTCTATCTTTAAGTTGACTTCTCTTGTTGGATATTGCCTTGACTTTGCCCATTCTGATATGACCACTTTATCTCCATTAGTACCATCCTGATCTATCAAGGGTCCATACCGCTCATACATTTGTTCATAAGTATAACTATATACGGCATCTGAAGCATGATTCATTAGTGTTTCAATCTTATAGCAGTTCAACTGATGTACGACATGATCATCTTCAAACAAGTTGGGTTTCTGTTGTGCGTTGGGTTGGATATGAATAACTTCAAATACCTGCATGGATGTCAACTTGCGCTTCAAGCAGTCCAGCCCTTTGCTCACTTGGTCTAGCACTGTCTGTGTTGCCTTTTTTGAGCTACTGTTTGGCTGCTTACTTGCATGCTGATCTTCGTTGTCAAGTCGATTTGGTTCTTGGCTTTCTGCTGATTCAGGAGGCCAAAGAGGCAACTGTGCCTTGATGATCGTTGAACTATCTCTAGGATGCGTTTCAGTAATCCAGTATGATGTGTTGGTATTGAACAGTTCGGAAACAAACACGTTTGTACAGTTATTTTTAAGTAAATGAACAAAATCAGGCGAGATAGTGTCTAGATTGTTTTCTAAAAAGGCATCTATCGAGTAATCAGTAGCATAACTTTCAAAGTGCTTAATTGCAAAGCTATAGGATGGAGTAGATGGATCTAATAATGCACGATAGTCAGAAGACGACTTTTTTCTTTGAAAAAGTAAAGATAGAAAGTTGCTATCTGTAGCATCAAGCGCATAACTTTCCATACGCCTTGATTCATTGTTCAAACACGCAAATAAACCAGAGCTTCCATGGAAAAGTATTGTTGTAGGTCTTGACTCTACATGCTCTTGTTCAAGCGACAACTCGAGCATGTGCTGCTGTAGCTGTTCCAACGCGTAGTTGCTACATAAACTGTGAAAGCCGCCTGATGAATTTAGGCCCATCGTATCCAGTATACTGATCGTACGAATCGTATTATCTTCGGTTCTTGCAAGACGTTGATTCATTGTTGTGATTATCCAGTAGACTAGAGTGGTGTACAATGTTTGTGCCAAGCTGTCACGCTGCCGATTTGCTAAATCTACAGTTAAGAAAGCAGTACAGAACTCATTTCCGATTAGCTTTGATTGATGCGTCAGTGTGTTCTCTAAACGGGAGACAGTAACACCCAGAGCTGCGGCAACCAACACCAGTGTCTCCTTGTTCTTGATTCTGCACGAGCCCTGACTGCTCTCTAAGCCATTGCCAAAGTCCTTTTCTGATAATCTATAGTGGCGTTTATCGACAAACTGAATGTTACCGAGATGAAGAATGGCTGCGAGTAATTGACATATTTGAGCAACTGTCTTTGCCTTGAACCCGCATTGCTTTAGTGCAAATTTGAGGTCTTGAAAGCCAATGTCATCTATTTGTTGCCTTTGCTGGTTTGATGGCTTCAAGTAATTAAAGTTGGTATGTGTTATATGTAGCGCTTGCTTTTCATCTGCCGTTGATCCTGCCAAAAGTTGATAAAAGACGGTAAAGTTTGAGAGATTGGTACGAGTCAGGCGATGTTTGTCAAGTAGAAAAATGGAATTAGACAACCCAGCGATATGTCCTCGTTTGTTGAACTGTAGGGTCTGAAGTATATTCGAACAAGACGTATCATGTGAGTTTGCAGCTGTCACAAAAGAGTTTAATATTGTATTGGCTCCAAGGATCTGGTTTCTGATCCTCTCGTCTTTTTTTGTATGAGTCGACAGATAAAGTAGCTCCTTGAGCAAGTGATGATGTGTAGTAGATTTTCCAGACCCCGATAGACCACTGTTGATCCGCATGCATAAGTGATGAGTAACAGGTCGCAATATATATATATATATATACATACCTTAGCATAATCGCTTGATCTTCGTTCCTTCTTCGAAGCAAAAAATAGACCTTTGTAGCAAGCTCATAAATATGAGGCTCTAGTCTCTGTTCGTCTTGTGGTTGCTGGTAGCTAATATTTTTATATCCATGCTGACCATAGATTTCAAGTGTAGCATCATTCAGTAGATCAAGTGGTTTATGAGGATTAAGAACAATTAAGCGGTGGCTTCCCAGGTTCACATAGGGTTGATCCGCATTGTACCTTACCTTCAGTTGCTGAAGGATTTGATTGATATTGATTTGTGTTTGATCCTGATGAGAATAATGGTCTGCCATAAGCAAACAGAAAAGAAGGAAAGAAAGAAAAAGAAGTTAAATGGGATGCAAGGAGGATGAAACAGCGATGCAATTAGAAAACAGATACAAAAAAGGGGAGAGTAGTTTAAAGTAACGTGTGTTTAACAGAAAGCTATTTATTTAGAATAGGGAGAAATTGCTATATTATTTATATGAAGTAAGAAGATGTACGAAAAGGAGATATTGTACAAGGAGGAAATGTGAGGTTATGGCACGTAGTAAAATCCAGCAACAAGTACAAAATAGCTGAGGATGAGGATAGATCCTTTAAAATAGTTGGATTTTCCTTCTTGGTATGTATAAGTCAGCAGAAATACTGAAAATATTACAGAAATGACATCCCAACGAGGAAATATAAGGCTAATGTAAAGTATGAGAGAGACATTTCTTTTTTGGTACACTACTTCTTACTTGAATGTGAATTGCTTAACTTCTTCTTTTCCCCAATTGTACCATAAAGAAAATGCTACCATAGCAGGAATCTGCAATAGACACACTTGCAAAGCATAGGCAGATCCAATTTCCATACTATGTAAAGAACTAAATTAGATGATGTGAACCACGTTACCTTTCTTGATATATACCTCAGCACAATGTTTCCATAAAGAGCAAAAGAAATAGCATTCATGAACTCAGTAATGTTTGGCACAAGTGCAAACAATGTAAGACCGAGGAACTTTTCGTCAATAGCAATCTTTTCCATTACCTGATCTACCGTCTGTACCAAGACTTCAGCAATAATAGAATATAGCAAAGTACAGCCAAAAAGGACCGTATAGCTTTTTCCTTTTCCCCAGTTGGGTGAATCATGACCAGCAGCCGCTTCTTCTTCCTCTTCCTCTTCTGGCTCTTTAGCATGTATAAATGCAATAGGCGTAGATGATTGATTTGATGGTGGCACTACAGTCACTAAGGGTGAGCTGGGTTGTTTCTGTATTGTAGCTAAAAAGTAAAGTGACATCAGTTTTGCAAGGAACACGGAATAACTCGATCACCTACCTGGAATCAAAATGTTGGTTGAAGTTGATTCACTAGGCTGCTCTTGGTGCTGATACTGTTGGTTATCTGAATGTTGCGAGCGAAGGATATGTATGGGGTATAATTTCTGGTGAGTGGACATGTCATGAGTACTATGTTTAGTTGTAGCATTCTTCCACACCATGTCTGCATGGGTGTGCAAGCTAAATAAGAGACCGATAATATAAGCAGAGGGTAGAATGGCGGCACAGAGGTACATGAATGGCTTTACATTGTTTTGGTAAATTGGATCATGCATAGGATCAGACTGATCATAGTAACAATGGGAGCAAGCCAAGGACATATTGTGGTTATCCACATCCTCTGGACATCCTGTACAACGTAACTCGAACTAGAAAAAAAAAAGATGAATGAGGAGAAAACATCAAGTGGCATGTTTTTTACTTACTGAGCCAAAAAATTGGTAAAATAAGGTTGGTGACAGCGCTCCTATAATAGCCATAATAAGCATTGTTCCCGTGACACCTAGCGGTAATCAGTAAATTATTATTACTATAATTATAATAAGGGGGATTTTTTCTTTTTTACCTGCGCTCTTTGCATTAAATCGCTGCTCTTTTCTTTTGACAGCTCCGCTTACCATGGAGCAACCGGGCATAAGTAAAACACCAGCAAGAATACTTCCGATCAAAGAGCCCTCGACAAGTAAGCTTTTTCCGGCCATTAAGGCAGCAGCGTACAGAATAATTTCGATAATGCTACCAAAGGTTGCATTGATGACAGCACCTAAGCCCATGCTACTTTGAGCGGAGATAGAGCTGACACCCATACCAATAAAGTATGAAAGAGGAATAACAGACGCCAAGGATAGTCCAAAGATGACGGGAGCTGAGGTAATAAAGGAATCAGGCAAATGTTCCTTCAGGACATATTCGTCAAAGATGACAAAGAATACTAACGGCAGTAAGTTGATAAACATGATGTTAATACCATCATAGGTATACTTGTAATACTGCCATCCAACAGCCTGATAGGTACACAAGAGGATGACAGTCGGGTGATGAGCACTAACAGACACATTATTGGATCGGAAACGAAGACTGAGCGGATGACGACGAAGATGACGAGCCAAGATATAGTTGAGCTTTGCCATTGGCACTGTCACCACGCACATCCAACAGATAGATGATACCAACATCAGGAGTGGACCGATTACAGTATAAAATACTATATAGTACAAACAACCAGCAGGACCCAACTTGAGTGTCTCTGCTACTGCATGGAACCAGTTATATCTCTTTTTCTTTTTATGACCGTGTAACAATCCGTCCCTTTCTGTCTCAAATTCATCATTATCATCTATTAATAAAGAATGTTCTGTCTGCTCTCGTTCCAAATCATTGATAATAGAAGGCGTAATATCTATGAGCCTTTCTACATATCGTCCAAATGGCCAAAGGAGATATAAACTGAGTTCACGCATAATCATACCATAGGCATCATGAAACACAATAAAGGGTACAGAGACAATAAAGATAATGAGCGCCAACCACCAACCGAATAAGAGAAGCCATAACAAATTGCCTGGATTCAAAAATAGTTCGGAAGAGGAAGACGGAGATGAATGAAGAGCGCTATTTGCTTTTCGAACAACTGAACGAGACTTTTTGTATAAGGCAGGTTTCCAAAGAGGTAAACCAAACGGGTGCTGCTTGTTCATAGCCTACAGTGTGAAAAGCTTGTGTCAGTCCTTGCCTTTTTTTTTCTGATGATAAAATGTAGAATATCGTTACGTCTTGAATGTCCTTTAGCGTCAGTTCATGTTCTAAAAGATGATGAGGTGATTGTTCGTCACTAGACGTGTCCTCCTCCTGCTGACTACCACTACTATGACTTTGACCATTGATATCCTGTTGACTAGTACTACTATTCTCTTCCAACTGTCTCTTATTCTCGTCGGAAATAGCGCCATATTTAGACGATGTTGTACGACTTAGACGTTGTCTTGGTATCTTTTGAGGCGGATCCATATTCCACTAGATATCTCAGATAAATAAATAAAAAAAGAGAGAAAAGCGAAAGAAAAAAAAAAGGGAATCACTTAAATGATTATCATAGGTCGGGTATTCAAAATGAGGCATTAAAAAGGGAAAGAAAAGGGAGCCTGACAAGTTTTATCAGAAGAAGTTTTCAAATCGATATATCAATAATATGTTGCTATAGTAAATATGTATGCTACTAATAGATGTATAGAAAGAAAATAGGCGCGATTTTAATAAACTCACAGCGTATCTACTGCTATTTCTTCCAAGAACAGAAATACAAGGCTACTTTTAATAAACGACGTTATGAACTGTTAACATTACTTGACTTTGTGAAGATGTATTGACTTTGAGAAATTATGTGTGTATCAGAATCACGTTAACAACATCTATGCTATGATACAACGTTGATATTGAACAATGATTACCGTTTTCTCTTCTCTTCCGTTATGAGTAAGGTATACCAGTGTATGAGTAAACGTGGTATATCATGTTCAAGATTGAATGTAAACTAGAGGCATTGCTTAGTTTACGAAAAATCTTTAGAGCATACAGGCAAATATTCATTGTGTAAGTGTGACAAATATTGCTCACCTGAAGAAAGAGCATGATAACGTTTTAATTAAGAGACCCAACGCTCCTCTGCGTTCTTTTTCTTTCTTCTTTTATGGTCAATCCGCAAATTCACCAAAGAAGATAAAGTTATTATGAACTCCTCTTTGATCATTCCTTTCTACCGCTTTCTCTGTTTAGCCTTTGTTGTATACAAAAGTTGAAACTGTACATTGTTTACATGTGATGGTAATGATACAAGCCACGGTTTATTGTGATGAGATTTATTATAAAAATACAATGTCTGATGAACATTGGGAAGATGGTCGGTCATCTTGTTCATTTAAACTTGTTTTACTTAGTCTAAAGTTGATGATGGAATAAACTAGCGCATCGTCATCATCATCCTCTGTAAAGGAAGATGATTCATATCGATGTAGTATGCTGCTGTAGTCACTGTCGATACAACTAATGCTGGAAATACTTGCAATAGTATGACTATCATTGTCCATAATGTCTCTTTTATTGTCAACACGCCTTTGAATGGTTTGAAAGCAATAGTCAGCAAAGGTTTCATCCGCATTTCGTAAGATGCTCTTATTCTTGACCACTTCTCGTACACAAAACCAGTCATGCACGCATTGTTCCATAACTACTTGACAGTCAATGTCATCCTGCTGTAATCTGTTTACAAACTTCAATGTATCATCCCTAAAGACTTCAAGTTGACCCACAAAGCATAACATCTTCCTTGACAAAAAAGACGAAAACTCTGTTTGTAATGCAGTAATATCCAAAATAGGATATTCTGTCGTTTGCATGTCTTCAAAGCAATCTCGTTTGATAACCTTCATCCCATATTCTGTGATATAATCATACTTTTGATTTGATTTCCATGACTCTGAACATGTCTTATCTGTGACAAAAGGGGAAGATAAGACGATACCGGCTGGTCTTGATAATGCTTGATGGTTCTTGGTCATTTCAAACGAGGTAGGATCATGTGTGATCAATAGCATGTTTAACAACAAAGCTGCTCCTGCTGAGTCACCAACAATAATGATTTTCTCTGGTTTAACCTCTATTTCGCTGATAAGATATTCATATGCACGTACAACATCCTCTATTGGCCCTGGAAATTTATGTTCAGGAGCCAACCTAATTCAAACGTCAGTCCAGCTGCAAGGGGTACACCCTTTTTTTAAGCTTGCCTATAATCCACAGACATAATCATGGCTGATAATCCATGTCTTTCTTTTAGCATCTTTAACCAAGATATGTTTGTATCCATATACATCGTACTGTTACCCAATCGAAATGAACCTCCTAAGACATGAATAAGTATCCTCTGTTTCCTATTCTAATGTATACAAACCATGAACATAAAAGAGAATAACATCAGCTTCATGAACTCTCTTTAATAAACTAACTGAATCCAGTTTATGTAAATTGTCTCCTATCCAACAGCCGAACCATCCCTTATTCTCTCGTCGTCGTACACGATATATCCACTGCTTATGTATCTTTTTAGGTTTAATGATATCGTTCAATATAAGTCTAGCAGCTGGTGCAGGTAAGGTAAACATTCGCTTGAGTACCCTTATGATCACCCTCTGTGGCAATCTTCTTGCAGAAGTTAGAATATCATTCATTAAAGAAATAAAAAAGAGTAAAAGAAATTAAAAAAAGAGTGAATCGTGATCTGGTATTCCCTTGATTTTTGTTACATGTGAAATATATCGCATTTTTTGTACAGTCAAAACTGGGGGTGTGGGGGGTATTATTTAATATTAAATTTACAAAAATACACACATTACTGTTGTTGTTACTGTCCAATGGGTAAAGTGATCTTCCAATTCCACCAACCGTCTCCTTGACTAAATGTTGCATTCGAATCTTGACGAGCATCAAACAGATGAGATTGGTGAAGATCAACCCAACATCTTCCTTGTCCCCAATAACAAGTTGAAGTGAATAAAGCAATGAGTAATATTGTACAATAAATGCTAATCATAAAGTTAACCTGTAAATCGTTGTCTGTCAACACGTTTTTCTGTCGTCCTTACCAAGGTTTTTGATGAAGAAAGAATGAAATTAGAAATAAAATGACAAAAATAGGCGGCGCATCAGGAAACGGTAATAAAAGCAATGGAACAAAGTAACGCATGCAATACATTTTAAAGTAGGGGAAAGAAAAGAAGAAAAAGGAAAAAGGGAAAAGGGAAAAGAATGAATAAAAAAAAGAAAAAAAAAACGGAGTTTAAACGTGCTTTCTTTTTGTCTTCATTGACATGTTTTTTATTCATCAAAAAACTCTTCTATTACACCACCTGTACGCGGGATATGCAGGATGGGCGATCGATTCCCATCTGGTTCTGATTCTTCAGCAGATATTCCCGAGACATCCATAAAATTCTTTTTTTCTTGCTCTAATTGCGCAATCTTTTCTTCATAACAACCATCAAGTGATTTTGCCTCAAAAGCTACTCTTAGCGTTTTGGCTAATTGAGTGAGTTGCATTTGGAGTAGTATATTTTCAGTGAATAAAGTAGCTGATGTTCCCTATAAACTGCGTTCATATCTCCCTCTCCTTTCATTTGTGTAATATTCACCTTTTCTGCCTCTAGTAGTGCATTAAACTCTCGCCTTAAACGCATCTCGCCTTCTGCCGCTGCATTCTAATCATAGACTCATGTGAGCTTAAGATAAAGAGTAAAATAGTAAAACTGACTGCATATGCACGAAGCTTGTTTGTAACTGTCTCAAGTCCATTTTCATACTCCTTGACCAAGTTTTGTAACGCATCACGTTCCTTTTCTAACTCCTGATTTTGTTGTCGTATCGCTTCCTGCTCCGATAGTGCCTTGGCCAGTTGACTCTTTAAGGAATCTATTACTTCATCTCGTTGTTCTGGAGGTACAGAACTTGGAATGGCATTGGGCTGATCTACTCGAGAATTAGTCTGGACAAGTTTTTCTCTTCCTTTCATTCACACACACACACACACCTTCAGGCAAACATTTAACTGTTCCAGCTTTTTGCTAACATTTATTTAATGTAACAAAACCTTTGCGAGATGACCTATAGTTATTACCTTGACTTCTAGTATCTGTTTTGATATATCGAGAGCTAATTGCTGATTATTCTGTTGTTGTGAGGCTAACACATTGACTAGATTGGCAATTCTTTGCACTATTTCTTCGTCCATAAGCAATAGCAGGAAAAGAAAGAGAGAATCAAGCTCCGATTCTGCCTTTTAGTGATTGACACAGACCCCCCCCCCTCAAATGTTTCTCGCTTTCACTTTCTCCAGGAACCAAAAAAAAGACTTTGTCTGCTGTTTAATTAGATCTTAAAACTGTTTATTTTAAATATACAATAAAGTGGTGAGGGATTGTCCAGCAACATGTGTAAAAAAAGAAAATGATAAGGGGAATATGTAAAGTGCGTAGCTTAGAGTTTAGTTGAGCAGCAACCTCCTTCTTGTGCTTGATTAATATGAACAGACTGGTTAATCTTCTTGTTGGTGGGAGGGACGTCTAAACCAGGGTTGGCAATAAAGAAATTACAGGGCTTCATGTAGAAACCACACATTTCTACGGGCATAATAGGGAAATCTTCAGCACGAGGCAGATGAGTGACGCCAAAGGTAAACCAAAGGACAATATCCTTGTTGTGAATATCATCTCCTCGCTTGACCCAGTTTTCAACATTGTCATGACCGGATGATTGGTTACAGTAGAAACCACCAGCAAACATTTGGTCTTCATTGTAAGGTGTCACCCAAAGTGCCTTCTTGGCAAATCCAGCACGTTGACCGACAACAGAGTCATCTTGAGCAAAAAATGGCGTTTGACTGTGAGAATAGATCTTCCATGCAACAGGAGTCTTGGCATAAGGATGGATACGGTTTTCGTTTATGATTTTCCAGAAACGGGCCTTCTCATAGCATACATCTTGTTGACCTTCGATTGTGTCACGCAAGACAGTTGTCACCGTTTTGAAGCCGTTACCAAATTCGTTACGAGGATGGCCGGTAGGATAAGGAAGACGTTCAACATCGACTTTAGCAATAGAGTTATTCACACCATCAATCATAGGATCAATACGCATAGTGAAGAAGTGCTGATGATGTTGAGCATTGATTTGAGGTGCAACCATGACACCATAGTCACCTGGTGTTTCGTCTTCAGCCAAGACGTGAGTGTTCAATTCGCCCGTTGCTTTGACTTCATACTGGAAGGATCCGTCTTGATAAAAGTAGTAGTAAAGACCATAGTCATAGTTGGCAACTACCGACATATATTAGCGATACAGAACACCTTATACCTCTATTACAATTTACCTGTAACAATTTGAGAAATAACCAAACGACGAGAACGAACAGTGTGTGCTCTGCCATTTCTATAGTCTGTGTGCTTGAAGAGAATACCGTGATCTTCTTCGTGAAGACAGATAGCATTAGGCACATGGAAAGGTTTACCTTCATGATCATTAAAGGTAGCGTCAAAGTAATAAATGGAGCCTAAACAATCGCAACCAACAGCAAGAGAGTTCACACAGAGACCAAGACCATATTCACCTACGTCAAATGCGTGTTTACGGTAGTGAGGTGAATAAGGGTCAGCATAAGGAACGACCATTTCAGAAAGTGAGATACGATAGAAGAGAGGACGCTTCTCAGGTCCATCTTGATAACTGACATTATGAATCACAAGACCTTCACGATAGTTCATGGAGATACGCATGTTCCACTTTTGCCAATCGATTTCGTTACCCTTCACAGTAAAGGAAACACCTTCAGGTTGTTGAATGATGATGGGTTTGACGTCCTTACGAAAGTTCTCTTCTCCAATAAATTCAGGCAAGAAGTTGTGATTTTGGCGAGGAATAGTAGGGCGACGGAACTTGGAGTCTCTAGGCTTGATTCGTTCAATTGAGACGACTTCCATTTTACCGACATCTATATAAAACATAATCAGTTTACTGGCATTTCCTTTAAAAGAGCATTACTTACCAACAATAGGGACAAAATCCAAAGGATGAGCATACTGATTATCATCTTCACATGTACGCATGTACATGAGTGCTTGCATCATACGCTTCTCACGACCGGGATGAGCAACATGACGAGCAATAGCCCAAGGGTCTGCAAAGACGGAAGACATATCCGTAATGCCAAGTTCAAGACA
>JAMYHX010000611.1:0-21656 GCA_025529335.1 Rhizopus sp. PT2906
TCCATGATGGTAATGATGAAATTGACGATATGGAAGAAACAAACGATGTTATTCCTGTAAATGAAGAAAAATCCTAGCAAGTTTAGGTTATTTTATTTCAAACTTTGTTGCTACAAGTAACGAAGATTTCAAAATACTTAAAGATATGGTAGAATTCTACTTACGATATAAAAAAACCCGTAATATAATGCAGATGCAAACAAATTACATCAAATGGGGTTTTCTCAAAAAATTAGAAAAAAATTTCAGTATTTACATCTAGTAAAAAAAATTTGTACATAAAACTGTTCTTTTTTAATTTTTGGGGCCACTAATATTATAATAAAATAAGGGACATGTGGAAAGGAAAAGTTCCCTTAAATGTAAATTCGAAATAAGGGATTTTGAGCTGTAAAATTTGTCCACCAGTCTTCGGTGGATACAAAAACCTCCTTTATATCCAGGTTTCCGTTGTATTGAGGGACCTTATATTGAGGTTTGACTGTAGCCAAATTTTTAAACTGTTGTAACTCTATGTAAAATTGTAACAAACATACACTTCCTGCAAAAAAAAAAAAATATTCATTGAGATGTAAATAATATGATAAAGTTCTCAGAAAACATTATTTACAACATTTGTAAAAGTGCTCATTAACTGAATAAAAAATATCAGTCCATCTGAGCACATTAACTGTCTCATGAACCTATAAAGTGTTCTATATGGACCAACAAGCCGGACTTTGGTCCACTCCGTTGCGCTTTAGTGCATCATATCACTTATTTAAGTTTAAAACATGTTTATAAAACAACATGTCTATCTTTAAAACATTTAAAACTTCAATTGCATTTTATTGTAAACATTTATCTAAGTTTTACTTAGGTGAAAGCAAAAAAGTTTAAAACTGTAGAAAAACTACCCAATACGCTAGCTCAGCTTACTTTATAGTTCATGATATGAGCTACTAAACAAATTTTTTTTTTTGGATCATTTTTTGGTCAATTTGTCAAATCAATTTTGGGACTCTGTTATGATAGGGCTTAAGCTGCAATGTAAACTATTATTTTGAGTATCTCGGCAAGAAGTCAACATCTCTCGATAAAATAAAAAATTCAGTGTAGTAACCAATGGTGTGGAACATATCCACTTTTGATCTCCAACACCGCAGATTTGAATAGACTTATACTGTAAACAGGGTATACTAATTTAAACTAAAATAAACTACTGTGAGGGAAATAACCCTTCCAATGTTTTAAGAAATTGCGCTTTTATTACATTTTCTATACGGCTATATACTCTACGCAATATTCTAAAAACTATAAAAAAGCACTTTTTAAGGGCTTTTAAACGGTATAACATGTTAGCTAATAGCATAAAAATTGAATGACTGGGGAAATCGCAAAGTGAGAAATGTCTATTTTTCAAATGAGAGATAATAAAAAAAAAAAAACTATGTACATAACGTCCACAACAATACTTATTACCCCATCATTTTCTCAAACTAAATAGTATATAAACTCTCTCAATTTCATTCAAATAAACATCTCTTTACTTGATTAATTTTCTATTTTTTATTCAATAATTTATATTCTGATAAATCACCAACTACCAAAGCTAATAGGTATAAGTTCTTTTTATGTACTATCAAAGTTGTAGTGCATTATTAATTATTTTCTTGGATTTCAATGTTGGTTTTGACAGCGGTATATGGAAAGCTACCAAGAAATTGTTGAAATTTGATCATTTCTAAAGATATTTTGTGAGTATAATAATGCATAATGACTATCTAAAATACAGCTTAATCAAATTAAAATAGCGTCATTAAGTACTCAAAATTGGGCGTATATTGGACCATTGAAAAAATGACATAAAAAGTGTTTTGAAGTTGTTTATATAATCAATTGTAGCAACTGGTTATGTTGTGAATACTATATTGTTAGATACAATGAGCACCAAAAGTCTTCGAATGCTTTCAACATTACTTTGAAGACTATGTTGAAAACTGTACCTTTAATTTGGTGTATCATGGCTTGAGAATCTTCAAAATTGGTATCATTTTTAACATTATATGGATATACCAGAAGCAATTTCATAGTAACAATGCCAATTATAGTATTTAAAGCTTCTCATTAATAGTATTGAATTTACAAATTTCTGCGAGTATATGATGTATAATTTTTTTTTTTTTGCCATTTTACATTCGAAGGCTCTGTAATTTGAAAGGAGGTCTACACCTTGAAAGTCAGTGTATAATATACTGGGGGCCTATAACTAATATTTAAAGCTTTCCATTAGGTTAAAAGTTAAAAGGCAAAGAAGCTTTTATTTCATGCTAATAAATACATCTATTGGCTGAGTTAAGTCAATAAATGCGTTTGATTTGCCAAACACAAGCACAATCCAATCGCAGACAATCTGTAGAAAATACGCAGCAAATACGTATGTTGAAGTAACTTCAAACATCTCGATAGTTTTAGCATATCTACTAGAGAATTCAACTAATGAATGTAGATGAAAAAATGAAACAAATACTTGTATACTGAAGCAATTATCATTAAATATTAAAATGCTGAAAAATAAGATTGGAAACACCTTGAAGAGTAAAATGCCTCTTTTTTTGGATGGAGTAGGATATTCTATAAATAATTATAGTATTATTAGCTCTATACATAGCATTAAAAAGACAAAAGTTATCCTTACAGATACGTTTTGTATGTAAAAATCAAAATAAAGCTGTACAAAAACATAGATGTCAAGTTTACAGACAAAATAGAATTATAAAAATCAGGATTGACAGTATATATATATATATATATATATATATAACCGCAATATCTTCAAAAATAAAATTGTCTAGATCATCATGTATATTTAAAGAATAGAAAAAAGTATTTGCCCTGAGTATTAACCCTGAACATGTATGCCATTAAACTTGTAGATTTGACATATAAATGTCACACCAGGTTTAGCATAAAAACAAAGAGCATAAATTACCATTTATAACAGTTTTGCTGCGGTCAAATAATTCTATAAGCAGTTATACATATAGGAGTCATAGTTACTCATACTTGGTCATATGAATCTAGTATAGAACTGTGCAAGCATTTAAATGAATTGGTATTTCTCCTCTGATTTCGTTAAAACCTGATTGGAACGCCGCCAGTGAAATCTGAAAACAATCCAGTCAAAAGTCAGCATTGAAAGCCTCTGAAAAAATTGTTATAGAAACCACAGTCGATTTTAATTGAAATTTTTTCTTTAAACAAACACAAAACATCCAAAGAAAAAAAGGAAATATGGTCTTGTCCACTGTCGATAATGACAGACAAAAGCGACTTGCAGATATTTTGGCATTTGTTCAAAAAAAGAAACAAGATAGTGAGCCAAATGTAACTTCTGCCCCTCCTTCTACAACAACTACAGATGCCTTGATTTTGACTGAAAAAGAAGAATTAAAAGAAACAATCACCACACCAGAATCAAAGAAAAAAAAGACTTCATCTCCTACTACACCCAAACCTCGCACTACGGCAACAAAGCCTAAAGCAGCTTTACCAGATTTTTACTACAATAATGATAAAATCTGTAATCGTCTTGAATTGCCCTTGCAATCAAATGTCGAAGTTAGACCTTACCAACGTGAAGCTCTTGAAGCAATTGTAGATACCACAAATCCTGACCCTGAACAACATTTTGCTCGATCTGGTATTATTGTTTTACCTTGTGGTGCTGGTAAAACATTAACTGCCATTCTAGTCGCCAATGCTATTCAAAAACCAGTATTAGTTGTCTGTTCAACCATCATCGCTGCGGAACAGTTTTCCAAAGAATTCTTGCGATTTACAACATTAATGGCATCCAAGACTGGTATGTTTGCTGGAGCCAAGAAATGGCCTTATAATGGCCCTGCAGGTGTTTTGTTTACAACTTATACTATGCTTGTGGATAATAAGAGCAGAACAGCCGATTCAAAGAGAATGAGTAACTTCATTGATAAAACGGAATGGGGATTGATTATTCTAGATGAGGTGCATTGTGTACCAGCCAACAATTTCGCAAAAGCAATTGGCAAGATCAAGGCTAAGGTGAGGTTAGGTTTGACAGCTACCATGTTACGTGAAGATGAAAAGATTGGTGATCTGGAAACGTTAGTTGGACCTACATTATATCATGCTAAATGGAAAGAATTAGCAGATAAAGGATATATTGCCAAAGTAATTTGTACACAGGTAGAGTCAGATATGAATCCTTATATACAACGTGCACATGATGGTGTACAAACTCAAGGTGGCCTATTAGGTCATGGACATCATCTTAAAAGTTTACTAGCAATTCTTAGTCCAACAAAGATGCAAATCTGTCAAAGACTCATCCAATATCATGAAGCCAAGGGGGATAAAGTACTTGTTTACTGTGACCATATTGATGCACTTAAACTTTATGCTGAAAAGGTAAATCGACCCTTCATTTATGGTGGCACTCCCACTGAAGAAGCTCGTCAACTATTGTCTCGTTTCCAAATAGATGTTCCTAGTGCAGAAAAAGAAGAAGATTTAACATGGAACCAAATTGCAACACGTAGATCTCTCAAGGCCAAACAAATCAATACATTATTTTTATCTCGTATTGGCGATACCTCCCTTGATTTGCCTGCAGCTACTGTTTTAATTCAAGTTTCTTCTCATTTCGGCTCTCGCCGTCAAGAAGCTCAAAGATTAGGTCGTGTTCTTCGTGCTAAAAAGAGAAATGAAAAGGGCTTTTATTCTAGATTTTATACTTTAGTTACAAATGCTACTCATGAAATGTCTTTTTCAGAAAAGCGTCGTCAGTTTTTGGAGGAGGATTGTGGCTATGGGTATCAAATTTGGAAAGTTGGTGGCCAGGCAGAGGGTGGTTGGATTGTGGATGCTAATCGTGATAGCTCTAGCCCTGATGATGATGAAGTAAAAACTGATCCACTTACTTGTACTATTGGTGGTGCTGATGAACGTCCATTTGATTCGGAAGAAGGTGAGAAGGAATTAGTTACTTTCTTGTCTAATTTAAAGAATTATCAAGTAGAGGAAGATGATGATGAGAGTGTTCTTTCAACTCCTTCTCCTTCTCCTGCTCCAGGAAATAAGAGAAAACGTTAAATATGTATAAAATTATTAAAATAAAATAAAGTTTTAGAGTTTTTATTCCAGTTAATGTTATGTCTTTGGTGCGGAATTAAGTTTTCTATGTCTAATTTAGTTTTTCATGTACATAAATTTTATGAATTTATCTTGAACTAATAATACGACAAGAAAGAGCAGTACTGAAGGGTCATTTTTAACTAGTATGTATAATAATGAATTATGTGTACATCAATTTTTTTTTAAAAAAAAAAACCCTTTTAAAGACTGCATCCTCACCGAAATAGTGTTCAAAAAAAAAAATACTTTATTTAAACCCAAGCATTAATCACTGCTGCAAAAGGTACTGATGCTTCAATGACATCCATAACTTTATCCAAAAATCCTTCACTAACAACCTCCTCATCTGTAAATTTTTTTACGATAGCAAAACTTCTATAACGTAACAATTCAATTTCAGGATGATCCTTTGCAATATTCTTAGGTGCCACCTTTAATTTATCACTATCATCCAAAATAGCAGCACCAAATTTACCATCAAAAGCCTCTTTAAGAGCATCAGTCGACAGAGCCTCTCTAAGCAAATCTCCATGACGAATGATACCTGATCGCATGTTTCCTAGGCGAGCTGAATCGGGCTGCCACATACCAATGCCTACCATAGATTCATTGTTTGGCTTGATTGAAACATGATATCCAGCATCCATAAATTTACGTCCAGACCTTGAAAAGGAGGCACTGAGGTTACGTTTATATGGGCTCTTGTCGTTGGAGAACCGTAAATCTCTGTTTTGTCTGTACACGGCATGTTTGGCTTCTTCTACTCGAGTGGTAGGGTCTACTTGATGAATTTCTGTCATCAATAGGCTACAAAAATCCGTAAAATCCTTTTTGGCTGCTGTCCATTCTTTGGCTCGTAATCGCATAAAGTCGCGGTCGTTATTCTCGGCTAAATCAGCAAGAAATTCAAGTGTATCTGGTGAAATAGAATCAGCGAAAGGACTACCTGGAGGACGTGGGATAACAAGCTTTGATTCTTTGACATTATCTTCATTGAATACTTCATCATCGCTGTTGTCATCTTCTGAGGAAACGCTTTGCTTAATCTTTTTTTTGCTAGTGGGCTCTGCTTTTGCTTTTGCCTTTACTTTTGATTTGGACTTTTTTACTTGCCCTTCTTCCTCATCTTCATCTTCCTCCTTCTCTACCTCCTCGTGCTGATCTTCATCTTCTTCCTGTTCTTGTTCATCTTGAAAATCGCTCTCAAAATCATCATCTTCTGAAGGTGATGGTGATGGTGTTTTTTCTTTTTTGGCGCGCTTGATGTTGCTTTTCTTTTTAGTAATTGACTTTTTATTGACGGGTATGCTGCGCACATCTTGATCACTCATAAAATCGCTATCACTTTCATTATAACTAACTACAAAAAAGCCTTAGTTAACATCCATTCGAATTGCTCAATCTCATGCAAAATTTACCAGTTTTTCGTTTACGTTCGGATACCATAGCTAATATTCAAGAAAAAGTGTAAAGAAAATTTTACAAGATGGACTCTCAAGTGTCTCTGCATTTCTTTTTCTTGTACTGTCCATACTTTTTTAAACTTCAGCAGACATGCTACTACTAATATTGTCTCATGCTGTCATAATGCCAAACAGATATACGTTACAGAAAAGTCATTTAACAAAATATAGCCACTTAAATATGGTATGGATGCATAATAAGATGTACTATCATCTCCGAAATATGTATTGGAGTAATATATTATCCTCCAAACGCATTCAATCCTCATTTTAAGGCCATGAAACTGATAGCTGACTGGGATTGAAATCATAATTAGCAGCTGGCCAAATTTGAATTTGGTTTGACATTTTCGGAAAAAATTATGACTTCAAAGGATTTTTAAGCAAAGATATGTATAATAAACATTACAATAAATAATAATAGAAAGTATGAAATTATATATGCTTTATTATGTAAAATTTTTTATTTTGTAATTTGTGCTGCAAAATTGTACACAAATTAATTAAATATAAGATTTTGGTTTTTTTAAAAAAAAATCCGAAAAGTTGGCATATAACATTAATATAAATTATTTTGTACTAAAAATGAGGTAATTTTGGATTGATTACTTCAGTAAACATCTTAGTAAAAAATACCATTTTTGGGACCAAAAATTGCGATTTGTAAATTTTGGGATTTTGGATGAGGTATGGTAAGGCAAAAATCGAGGAAAAACGAATTACTAAAGAATTTTATTTTGATGCATCATAAAGTATCTATTAAGCGAGAGCATTCGTTTGGTACCATTTTAAGTGCTGAAAATGGCCTCAATCTCTCAAAACAGGGTATTTAAAGTGCTAAAATTGATTAATTTCGTCAAATTAAAGACATCTGGCTCGAGTTATACGCTAAAACTATCTATTTTAGATGTGCTAAAAGGTTAAAATTATTCAATTGAGTGGTATGGAGTACTTGCAACTGCAACCACTATAAACAAATTAGATTTAAGCTCAGTAATTGTCCCTAATTGAGGTTTGTTTGTAACACAATTACCTGCGGGTTTATCTGTTTGTAGAAATTTCAGGACACTATCTAGTAGCAGTGTAGGCAATACAAAGTGAGTAAAGTAAACTGCTATATACTTTGTTAGTAACAGGGTACTCAATTGATCTTTGATGAGCATATGTTCATTGATAAAAGCTCGCTATAAATGGATTTATGGATTTTTGTGCTACTACGAAAATGGCGTTTCGGGGTTCAATTGCAACGTGAGTTGATGAGCAATGCTTGACAACGCTTTTTTATTTCATATAAATCAATTGTATCACAAAAGATATTGTATTTGGTCATGTATATGAAGAAAATATTTGCTTATATTGGAACATGAGGATATCTAGTATATAGTGCATGATTAAAGAAGCTGTTGATTGTTTAATTTGAGTAAGAAAAGTGATGCTGCATTTCAATTAAATAATGTCTCATGCGTTTTTTTTAAATGAACAATGTGTCATATATTATATCAATTACAAAATATTATATATATACAGACCTATATGCATTTTTAAGGAGATTCATTATAAACTGCATTTCATGTATAGACACACTGACCTTGATTTTAATTTCATGATCTTTTTTCATTTATTTGCAAATTTACATCTAACATAAAGAAAAAAAGTAAAAAAAAGGGGGGGGGAGGGATATAGGAAGGGGGGGGGAAGAGGGGTCCTACTTACTGCTGCTGCTGACTATACTTCTACCATACGTATAAATGACAGCAGTAGCAAGTAAAAACATGGAATTACACGAGGAGAACACCAAATAATCAACTTAAGGGAGGAGCGGAAAGACAAACCATAACATTGTGTTACCAAAAAAGAATAGTTTTAATTATATATTCTCATCGTTTTTCTCTCTCTTTTTTCTTCTCTTCTTCTTTTTATTACTCTTTTATTTTTCTTCACAAGAAATAACACCCCCCCATTACATTCATTCACCTTTAAAAGGCTCTTTATTTTTTCTTTTTTGATTAAAAACTTAATTACTTTCCTTTAGACAAAGTTAAATCATAAAAAGAAATTTCAACATCTTGACCCCCTTTTAAAATCAATAAATTACTCTCCTTTAGAAATAGAAAAATATCTAACACACACACACACACACATACAAACTTATCACTCAACACCTTCGTTTCATATCTCCTCTTTCTCCCTCACCCCTATATTCTAATTTTTTTTTTAAACTATTTCAACACATTTTATAGTTTTAAAAAAAAACAAAACCTCTTTTTTCATTTTTCATTTTTTATATAGATTTTTTAGAAATAATTTATATACAAAGAATGACCATCATTTCTGTCACGAATACCAACAACCGTTTGCGTTCTTCTGAAAAGGTAATATATCCTTTTATATCAATAAATTTTTCTTATAATAACAACAAATATTACTAGTCAATGACTTTGATGCAAAAATCAAGATCAGAACCCAACTGTCAAAGCAAATCAAAAGCTACATTCCATCATTCAGTTTATCCCAAACGTAAATCAACCGGAAATCTTCGCCAATCAATTAGCCAACAATCATCAATTTCTCGATCCACAAGCAATAACAAAGTAAGACAGATAAAATGTAGTGATTATATAGTACTAATTTAAATATACAAACATAACTATTAGATTTGGCGTCCACCTGGTCATTGTGAAATTCCTGATATTTTAGGCAATGCTTATCTCAAGCCTAGCCCTCCTGTTGCTTTTGATCTACGTCCAACTGATATTGCTAAACAAGTATCCAAGGTAATAATCATAATCATAATAATAAATAATAATAAAAAAAAAAAAAAAAAAAGACAAACAAAAAGAAAGTAACTTTTCATATCAGGATTTAAATTAAAGGCCGAACTTTCCAAAATGAGCATCGTCTGTTTTGTGTAAGCTGGAAAAGAATTGTTTGTCATATGATGCTCCGCTTTTTTTTTTTTTTTTTTTTTTTTTCTGTTATTTTATTCCATGTCAAGCAGTGATAACTTTATAACTTGTCAAAACACACCAAAGCCCTTATCAAAAAGAGATGATTATGCAACTGTACATAAAAGACAGGCAGCTGCGAACGCATTACAAAATTACTCGATACTTGCTTTACAATCAATCAAAGATGAACAATGTCCAGCAAGGAGTAGATTAAAGATGATGAGTATTATTACTGATTTATCGTCTGAAAATGACCCATACAAGTATTCTACAGTTAAAAGATCATAACTTGTATATATATACATTGAAAGATGCATCATATTATGAGAAGAGATAGAGTATCTAAAGGTTGGTCATACAATAAAAATAATGTCATATGGTGTTCCATGTCACATACGGAGAATGGCAAACGTAAGACGCGGAGTATGTTGTGTAAGACACGGATGAGCTTTTTATTTTTTGTAAAGATGCTAGGAAATACAGAAATACTCGTACGTGTTCCTAAACTGTCCCTTGGCAAAAAGTTTATTATCATAGACGTTTGTAATATGTCCAAAATGAAGACAAAGGTGTTATTAGTTCTTGTAAGATGATATATCGTTACCATGCCAATACATATTATATGAATGACCATCATGTATTAAATTAATATTCACTTTTGACATCTAAAGCTAATACCATATTTGGTAGTAGTGTACCCTGAAAGAAATATGAAGCAAAACAAAGGGACATTATAAGAGTATCAATAGAGTATCCAACTCTTGTCTAAAATCACTCAGAAACGAACAAACTCTATTCAACAATTACCTTTTTTCTTTATTCTATTTCTCTCTCTTTTTTTTTTTTTTATAAATCAAATACATGACTAATGAGTCAGAAAAAGCCTAGACTTGAATCACAAGATCAAAACGATCACTTTCAATGTCCTATTTGCTATGAAGATTGGAAGAGAAAAGGAGAACATAGACTGGTTAGCTTAGCGTGTGGGCATTTATTTGGAAACAGGTAAATTGTGTTGTTGATCTCTCTTTTAGATCTATTCATTCTTTTGATAGTTGCATACGTCGCTGGGCTGCTGATAGTCGAAATGATAGTTGTCCTATTTGCCAGTAAGTCGAATTATTATATGAAAAAGGACCATGACTCATGTTGTTTTAATAGAAAGACTATCAAAACGAGTAAAATAAGAAATGTGTTGCCTATAAAACTTGTTGTTCAAGACACGTCTCAGATTGACGAACTGTCCAAAGAACTGAATTCACTCAAGTCCCAAATTAAAGAAAAACAAAACGCATTAGAACTATCCAAGCTAGCATTAAGCCTTTGTAAACGTGAACTAGAAAAGGCTAAAAAGGCTCATATACCCTCACAATAAACCGTTTTTTCATAATGTCGGTCATGTCCCATCTCCGCATCCACTTTCCTTCTTTTTTTTAATGCCTGACTTTGACAAATCTTTACCAGCTATACCCAACACAAACACATTGACTGAACTCGATAAATTATTAACGCCTCCAGCTATACAAGTACTAAATGCTTACAGTATTGACACCAGTGTGATACTGATTACCTTGTTGTAGAATGAAACTGACAATAATAACTCTAGTGAAGATGAAGTTGATTCCATCTTTGATAACTTTGATGGTAAACTATAAATGTTACCTTATTATTTAAGCTCACATATACGGCAAAAAGATGAACTACTTGATATAACATTGGGAAAAGATATGGACTTGCGTGAATATGCAAACAAAATAATAGAGGAAAAAGTAACTGCACAAGAGGAACTGGAAAGAAACTGTAAGTGAGATCACTGCATGAACCCCTCTTCAGCCCCCTATTAATTCTCTCTCTCTCTCTTACACACACTGTTTAGACTTGGAAAACGTTCAGTCTTTTATTGATCTGCATACAGAAATACAGGTAAATAGATTATATACGTATATCTCTTTTTTTCTATCATTAACACATATTTATGAAATAGTACTGTGATCAAGTCCTCGGTCGCATGGAAGGACTGTTGAATGCTTTTCAGAGTGATTTGGGTAATATTAGCAGTGAGATACAAAACTTACAGGAACAATCTACGCTTATGAACGTTAAATTAAAAAACCGAAAGGTACATTTGATAAAGATCACCCTATAGTCATTCTTACCTTCATCAGACACTGGAAGCACGACTGAGCAAGGCTCTACAGGGCATGGTTATACCACCTTATATGATAAGGTAGTGAAAGACTCTCTCTTACTTTTATAAACCGAACTCATACTTTTTTTTAATTCTAGAAAAATTACTGAAGAAGAAGTGGATGAAACTTGGCTGGAATACCTTACTACAATCAATAAACAAATGCGATTCATCAAAGCCAATCAACATCGTCCAATAAAAGCATTACAAAATGTTGGCCCAGAGTTGGAGAAACTACGACTGAAGGCTGCCTCCACCATTCGTGATTTCTTTCTCTCTCGTATTCAGCTCCTTTGTGTTCCCAATGCCAACATACAAATCATGCAACAGTCTGTGTTTTTAAAATATAAAAATTTACACAGTTTTGTTATGGAAAGACATCATGATGCTGCAACAGAAATACGACAAACATATATAAATGCACTACGTTGGTATTTCCATAATCACTTTGAAAGATATAGTAAGGGCCTGATAAAACTCCAGGTAATAGTCTAAAAATATATGCTAGCTTTATGATAACATGACATCTCCCCTAGACTGTATCTGCAGAGAAATCAGACCTAATAGGCATAGAAGAAAGTGCTCGTAAAGGAGGAATATTTGGCGGCACCAAGGTAGCTTTGAATAAGACCAACGTATTCGCATTAGGAGATCGAAGTGATACCCTCAGAATTCAAGATCCTGGCGTCATTCTGATTCATGTTGCAGAAGCTAAAGAACAGGTAATAATAAATAAAAGGGTTCATTCTTTTCTCTTTTCATACAAAATATTAGAAATATCAATTTGAACAACTCTTTCGAAGCTTCAACTTGACATTAATCGATAATGCAAGCTCAGAATATTTATTCATCCATGAATTCTTCTCAAGAGATTCCAAGTCTGCAGCAGATACCACAAAAACCATATTCCAATCCATATTTGAGCCCACAGAAAAAGTGGGAATTGTAAGTGATGATAAAAAGAAATAGACAGTCAATGTAACCCTGTATATATTTGCATATAGCAATTTACAAAGACCTATGTAGAAAATTGCTATGATGCAGTTGGTATATTATTATGCATTCGAATCAACACACAGCTAGCACTAGAACTGCAAAGACGACGTGTACCTGCTCTAGAAGGGTATACTAATGCAACCAATATGCTGTTATGGCCTCGGTTTCAGCATATCATATCATTGCATATAGACAGCTTAAAAAAGATGTTTCATAGCAAATCACTTGTGAAAGACATTCATCCTCATTATGTAAGTTTTTATAAAAAAAGAATAGAAATGTTGGCCTACTAACCAGAGCCTTTAAGATTACTAGACGTTATGCTGAATTTGCAGCTTCGTTGCTAGTACTTAATGATGGATACGATGATGCCATTTTATCTAACAGTATTCATAGACTACGCGATGAGTTTGAAGCTGTCCTTTCACGTATGTCAAACGAACTAACTGACTCGCCTAAGCGCATCGCTTTTCTTGTTAATAATTACGACCTTATCCTATCTGTACTTCAAGTAGGTTCATAGGAATGAAATTACGTTTTTATAGTAATATCTTTGTTAGGAAACGCATAGCCATGCAGTAGAGAATGAGGTCAACTACTTTAAGCAACTTCACTCGCTCCAGAAAAATGCCTTTGTTGATGAGCAGTTAAAGCCTTATTTTGGTTCAATGATTCAATGTGTTCAAAAACCAGAAAACTGTTCTATCCCTGACCTTGAACGTATCTCTTCGCACTTTGCTCAGACTTGGCGTCAATCTCTTAAATCGATCAATGCGTCCGTTATTCAATACTTTTCCAACTTTAAAAATGGCACAAGTGTACTTCATGCAGTTCTCGCTCAATTGATTGTCTATTATACAAAATTCCTAGACATTTTAGAAAAGAGAAACATTTTGGCTAGACTTCATCCAGTTGGAGTACAAACAGTGATGGTAGAGATTAAAAAGTTTAGAAGTACATTTTAATACAAATAGTACGTCTTATTCGTTCTTTTTTTTTTTGAAATAATAAATTATTAACTAGAAGACTAATGAATAGTATATTGTTCGTTTTGTACTTACCGAGGCGTTAAGGAATGCACTGCCGTTATAGACAGCGCATTAAATCCAGGGAACACCGTTAGTCTTCTGAAGGTCTTCTGAAGAGGGGAGGACTTTCATTGTCGTGTTTTGATTTGTAAACAAAGATATTATACATATTTAATGCACTGTTCACATCGCGATTCCACACCGTACCACAAGATTCACACTTGAGGACAGAGTGTACTCTTCACTTTGATCCAGAAACAGAGAAATTATTCATTCCTTTCATTTTACACTTGTTACATATCTGACTCGTTAAATACTCGTCAACCGAAACAAATTCGGTCCTCCCCTCCCTTGGATTGTTTGCATTTGATTTCTTCAGTAATTCGTTTTGTAGTTGCAGCTTATTTTCCTTTCATACTTGAACCAAAAGAACCATTTCCGAACGCAATGATCCGCTTCCGTGGAGGGAAGGAAGGGAAGCCACCAGGAGGTAAAAGTACATGTTTGCTTTTGTTTGGATTTTGGTTTTTAGCGTCAACTGTGCTAGTTTTGCCACACTTTTTGCTGTTGTCAAAGAGTCTTTTAACAATATCTTGAGTTCCTTTTTGCTTGTTGATATACGCTTTGAAAATTAATTAATAAATTTGTTTGCACAAACGCAAACAAAGAAGGGAACCCGCGATCGACAGCTAATGGACCCTTAATAAATGTCATATCGACTATATATCTTACATGTCTTTCCCTTTGTTTCGCTTTGCCTTTGGAGGCGGAGGGTCATTGTTTTTCTTTCGTTTCATGTTGAAGGTAAAGAAAAAAGGGAAAAGGGAAAAGTAACTGCGGATAGCCATGAGATGTTAAATTAACGATCGACAACATTGTTTTTATTAATTAATCGTATTTTCTTCAATAGTAAAATCTGTCTCGAATGAAAAGTCGCTCCACTTTCGACACACTGCACATCTTATTGTAATCTTCAAAGCAGTTTTCTTTATAAAAGTGATGGGATAAGGATACTAAGATGGTACAAGATGACCATTGATCATCATCTAAGCACCAGAAACAGTGATTGAAGAAGTAATAGTAAATAGGGAAAAGAAGAAGCACAAATCATAATGACGCCCATATGTTCCATGATGAAATATCAGTACGAAATTCGTACACACGTATGCAGCATGCGTCTGGCTGATACGCTGAAAGCGCTGCTCAAATCCAATGTTTTGACAAAGACTGTTATTGCCTCTCAAGGTAAGAACGATTTCACAGTAGCCTTTATCACTATATTCTATTGGGATAACAGTAGCTATCTCCTCCATTATTAGAAGGTTGTAAGTGTGTCTATCGCTTCCTTTGATCAAATGCATTCTCATGGAAGGACTGATAACAATGTGCGGTGCAATAGTTTCTGTTTGATCATTATTACTGTCGTTTTCATGGCTGCTCAATATCTCATGTGCATGACGATATACAGTTGCAAAGGGATTGTACTAAGCAAGCATGGCTGAAAGCTCCATAATAATCTTAGGATCAAGGTTACTGTTTCTTGCTTGTCTTATTTCAGCGGCATAGGAAGGATCAAATATATATAGCTGGGCGTAGGAATGCTCACTGCCTTTAACTGGAATCAAGGGGCCTTGTCGGTGGCAAAGTATGCCATGAATCTGAAAGGCGTATAATCCATCTCTATTGTTATTGCTGTTGCTGTTGTTGTTGTTGGCACGATCTTCAGCCGAGACAATGTCGCAGCCTAAGGAAGTAAACGCAAAGGCAGCGTTATATTGGCGAAGACTGTTCTTAAAGTGCCTTCCTTGAGTGTCTGTGCTTGCAAGCAAGTCCTTCAAATATTCAGGTGGGTCAGGCAAGAGCTGCGGCTGGACTGATCCCCGCATGCAGCATGATTCCCAGCTTGGATAGCTCAAAGATGATGTCTCTTGCCTCTCATCGATTCAGTGCAAGGCGTGACAGTGAGGGCATTCCTTGTCCATACGTCCAAGGACCAAAGGACGAAGGTGACAAAGCTGAGAGATATAGGCAGCGGGCTCTGCCCTGGATCTGCCTCTGGGTCTACTTTCAGCACCAGAAGATTCGACTGTTCTTGGTCTTCCTCTAGGTCTAGTAGTAACGCCAGCTTCTTCTTGTTGACCTTCGTCACGACGTCTGCGGTGTGATCCTGCTATTCGTTCTCTGCATGACTGGCAGGTACGATAGCATGAATCAACGGGTAAAGGTGCATGGCAAGAAGAGCAGCTAGTTGTACCTTGGTTGTTGTTGTTTTCCATTTTTCTAATAAGCGTCAAGATGGGAACATAATGTTAGTGAACAGGAACTATATGAATTTGCCTTTTATTCTCTTTTTGAAGGCATATCCATACCTGATTCTTTTAAAAAGGGGTTTTATTGTATTGTAAAAATGAATATCAGGAGAAAAGGGAAAAGTATGCTCATATAATTGTGGTCCGAGACCCGGTTCGAACAAATGGCAAAAGAAGGCTCAATGTGCGGTTTATTTCCGGTAAAAGTGTGTATTACTTGCATATTATCCGACTATTTTCGGGTGTATTTTCCGGCGAATTTTTTTTCCAATTCCAGTATAATGTATTTTAGTGAATTATTGAGTAATGAATAGTGAATATATTTAAGGTATAAATATATATATATATATGTGTATAAATGTATAAAAAGAGGATAAAAACAGTGGTTTAATCACTTATTCGCTCACCCATGTACCTCCCCGTTTTAGCCATTTGGCAAGTAGAACAGTCATATCTCGAACCACAAATCCACCTATGATTGTATTAACCACATCACAGACTTTACTCAATTTCACAAGCATCATTTCACATTGTGGATTATTTGTTCTTTTCTTTTCTTCATGATAATAATTTAACCATTTTTCTATTATAATTATTATTATTATTATTATTATTATATATTTAATATTATTGTTATCATCACTTTGCTTACCTAACGTATGGATCTTCTTCAAAAGCCTCTCTAAGGCTTCAATATACTGTTTATAATGATCCTCTCTACATACACAATTATTTCATGCACTCCTTATTGTTTTATTTCTATAGTTACCCTTTTGTTAAACTAAAGGCATTCATACGTTCCACTGATTTTGTCAGCTTTGTCCCCCACGACATGAATGACTGACTTGACTTTTTGGTGGGTTCAATCTTTGTGGTACCATTTGTATGACCTGCAGTACTTGTCTGAATACCTCCATTTGTACTTTCTCTCTTGAACTTCTTTGATAGATTGGTCTTTAAACTTTCTACTGATGTCTCCACGTGTTCCAGTAGCCTTAATGAACTCAATAGATCATCTAAATAAGTCCAATTTTCAAGTCGATGAAGATCATTCGCCAGTGTTTCACAGGCGGATATTTTGATATCTACAAATGATAACTTAACATTGTGCTGCTGCCTACGATTTTCAATTAATAATGCCTTTTTAGCTTAAATGATATGATGATATTACCATAAGCTTTTGGGTATATATAATTTCTTTGTTACATAAGCGCCTTGTTGCATACTCTTTTCCAGTGCCAAAAGCAGCTTGAGTTGTTGATGCTCCTTAACCTCCTCTGTGTCCTGTGTTTGGTCTTTTAAGAAATGCCCAAATGACGGACTTCCTGTGCTGTGTGTATAACCTGCCGATTTTCGCCCGACGAGACCTTCGACGGACAATCGATTGACAGTCTTTTTTCGCATAGATCCTATGGCGGAGGTGCGCGCTTTAGTCGGCTGCTGCTCTTCATCCAATGATTCGACAGTAGACATTGAGGAAGACCTCGGCACTTTAGGTAAACTACTTGTTCGAGTACGATAAGGTCTGATATAGGCTATTGCTGTAGGCGTTGCAGGTGATGATGGTGGTAGTTCTTCTTCTTTCTTTTTCAAGGAAGGAAGTGTCATTGTAGGCATTCGTTTAGCCTCTATATCTGAATCCAGATCATAATCTTCATTATCAGTATGAGACTGCTGCTGCTGCTGCTGCTGCTGTTGTTGTTGTTGTGTTGTAGGAGTACTCTTTGAGGAATGCATACTGAATGATGATGATGATGATGTAGTCATGTTGCGATTAAACTCGGTAGAAATTATTTTGCGTACGGTAGCCTTCTGTAGTGTTGGCTTTGTCTCCCAGTCGTCGTCACTGTCTTCGCTATCTTCACTGTCTTCATCATCGCCTTTCTCTATAGGTTGTATCTCTTTTTCTTTTCCCTCTTCAATAACAATAGCTGTTAAAAGTCGAATACGCTCAGAATAAGAATCATGCTTTTTAATGAAATAAGGAAAGTAGTGAGATATACAAGACAGAGAGAAAGAGAGCAAAGCTTAATTTTTTTTTTTTCCTCTTACTATTTCCTGTAAACGCTTCTTATCATTTTCTTTTTCGATTAAGTTCAACACCTTTTCGAGCAGTTCGATAGCTTCCGTATAAGCATGAACAGCTCCCAAGACATCGTTGGTCGAATCACACTGAACAGCTACATTTGCTTTTTGTAAAGCCGATCGAAGTATTCGTTTGGAGAAATGCTTTGTTTCCTGTTGTGTGAATGGATGACTTGCTGGTAAAAGGCTTGATTCTACGCTCATTAAGAAAAAGAAAAAAAAAAGAGAGAGAGAGAGAGAAAGGAAAATTCCTTGTTCTATTGTATCCCCTTTTTCATTCCCCTCTGTCGCTCTTTCCACTCTTTTCTTGCCCACACACACTCCTTTCACATAAATGTTACACAAATATCTATTATTGATCAGCCTTTCTTTTGTCTCGGTTCTATTATTCGGTTAACATCAATACCGTAAAGACGTGTGGCTGTAGGTTTCGGTTGATTTATAATACATCGGCGTATAAAGAGAATATAAGAACATGTTCCTTGTTTGGCCTTCTTTATCCTTTTCTTTTTCAGTGACAAAAACAAAAATGCAACGAAAAAACCAAAATGAAACTCATTCAATGCTGGTATCATTGGATTCTACTTCATCTTCATCAGCAAGTGCCTCATCAACAGTATCAGAATCAGTGACAGATGGTAGGTATCATTTTTTTCTTTTAGTCGTTTGACGTTTCATTGTTATCCTGATGCAAAAGTTAGACAAAGAACATTGGCAGGAACGTTGGTCAGGGCCACTTGTTCGAGCTACTTTGCCTGCTCTTCCACCTGTACATTCCCATTTGCAATATAGCCCTTACCAGCCTAGAATGCATAGGCCACGATTGACAGCAACATTGTGGGAAGATGAGAGCACGCTATGCTACCAGGTCGACACTCGAGGGATTTGTGTAGCTCGTCGTCAAGGTAATATTAAAGGACATGTGTCATATGTCATTCTTATGTGGTTATTTAGATAACAACATGATAAATGGTACCAAATTATTGAATGTGGCTGGTATGTCTCGTGGTAAACGAGATGGCATATTAAAGAACGAAAGAGGAAGAGTCGTTGTCAAGGTAGGAGCAATGCATTTAAAAGGTGTCTGGTGAGTATAGAGTTTCTATAGACATCACGCCATGTTTATTCATAATTTACAGGATCCCTTTTGCTCGAGCAAAGACATTGGCTACTCAATTCAACATCCTGGATGCTCTTTATCCTATCTTTGCAGATGACCCAGTCTCTTTCCTTTACCCTTCTCACTTTTATCAATTACATAATGGCCCGGTTATAAACCCATATCAACGTGGTCAAGCCGAGAGTTCTGCCGAAGGTAAAAAAGATCTTTTTGCATCATTCACTCTTATTTGACATTGGATTAGTCAATAACTCGATTTCCCCTGTTAAACAATATCCTGGTGAGTTTTGGTGATTGCTTTATGTGTGTCTGTTTATGTTTGTTTGTGTAAAGGTCGATGTGATAAATTAGCTGTAAAGATAAATCATTGTATTGACAAGTTTTTTGACAATAAAAATAAGCATTATTACAATCATTGTTAACAGAACCGAGAGTGACGTTTGACATATAGGCTGGCTAGACATATGGAGTCATTGACTTAACCCCTCCTTTCCCCTCTCCCCCCTCTGTCTCTATTTCTTATTAAAGAATAGATGCATTCTTATTTAAGGTGCACTCATTATGTGAAATGAAGTTAATTCATCCCATTTGTTTGAGAAAAGGGGCAGATCAATAATAAAAAAAAGTTAGAAATTAAGATATATATTCCTTTTTTTTTTTCCTTTTGTAACATTGTATTCAAGGTTCATTATAAATAATTGACCTCATCATCACAGGCATGCAATTTGCCCTTCCATTATTCTTGCTCCTGAAAAAATATTCCTTCGTTGGCTTCCCATACCAACCAATGAAAATGCTGGATTACCCTAAGCATGTTGGATTGTTCTGTTACTGCACTGTCATATCATTGTAGACATCTTCTAAAATAGCAGCTATATTATATTGAATATCGGTGTTTATCATGTCTCAAGTCATTAATGTATAATTCAAATATATTACAGGCTAAAGCTGATATTAAAGGAGTAGAATTAATAAATGAAACAGATAACTAGGGACATTTAATCTCTTCTGTTTCTATTATTAATATCTGAACCATTGGCCCATACGAAGTGCCTTTTAGATGTAATGAGTAGATTAACCGTATATGAAATGAATGTCTTTTTTCTTGAAAATAATATTACAGTCTGAACCCAGTTTACATTGACTGAGCAGTTATTCATGTTGAAGGTGGGCAAGAAAAAATTGATCAATTCATTAAAGCTTTGAACAGATTGTATACCTGAGAAACACTCTAGTGACGTACTCTACTTTGAATAAGAAGAGGAATACATTTTATTAACTACATGAACATTTTTATCTTACACTTGTCACTGAAAATACGTGATAATTCAATTGCGAGAAGTGTATTATTAGTATTCAGATGTTTAATATGACTGATTGATATTAGTTGAGCTATTATTGAACGCCATTTAAGTTATCTTATTTATCACTAAAATAGCCAATCCTCATCTTTACAATGATTCCGCCCCCTGATAAAGTGGTTCTTCTGTGTTTGTTATTACCATGGCTTAGCAATCACAAACAATTTAAGTTGTTGAAACAACTCAAAGCTTCTATATTACGCTTCTTAATAAGATTTCTTTGCAATTTAGTATGGTTGAATCATTATTTCTTGGTAACAAGGTAATTGTGTAGGGTAGTACTAAAGGTACTGCAAAATCCAAAAAAGATAATGCTCCCCCAAGCTGCAGAGCAAAAGTTTGCCAAGGCTATTTGTAGTTTAAATCAGAAACTACTCAGGGCTGCTATACGAGAGGGTGTCAACGAAGCTGAGCCATGCTCACTGTTCATTGAACCGTTCTTGTCTGGCCTCTTTGACCACTACTAGATATCTTGAAACTAAGAAAAATTCTACCAATCCATCCGTGCAACGTCCTGATCTCTGCATAACAAAGCCTCTTGGCCACAGGTAGCATCATTTGTCGTATTTCCATGTTTATATCAAAGGATATTGCACTCTCTGTCGTCAAATAAACAACATGTTTCATACACAAGCCAAAGTCATCTTAAATATTAACATGATATCTCATATTAAGCTCACAGCAGTAATTCGTGATATCTGTAGTCTATAGTAGTTGATGCGTCATATATTATAATTCACTGGATGTTGACAATATTTATTCTTGTAAAGTAATACACATGTTACATTAACTTCATTTTCTTCGTCTTGAAATAACATACAATGGAATAAAAAGAATTCGGTCTTGATGTTTCTTTGATTACTTCATAATTCCAATATCACTTTGATATAGTTGTATATGCGTGTTTCAGTATTAAACTACATAATATACTGTTTTATTAAAAATAAATTTCAGAAAGAGGATAAAATTATGACGTATATGAAAAAAATAATTGGCGCATATTA